>JAPFRW010000282.1:0-45923 GCA_030778065.1 Akanthomyces uredinophilus
CCCCCCGTCTCTCACTAACTTACCCGCACACAACAACCACCCACCACACGATTTACACGCACGACCTTTTTTGCCAGCGCACAACGATAGACCCTCCAAAAGCCCTCTCCTTCTGGCCACTTTTCCTCATTTTTTCTCTTCCCTTTGTTGTTTTGGGGGTAATGAAAAAATAGTCCAGACTCGGACGTCGCACCATGTACTTGGCCAATCAACATCCTGCGAAGCCAACTCTTGTCCTGGCCACCCAACCCACCAGGCGCCCTGTGTAGATGGATGCAGACGGCAAGCTGAAAGGGCCACAACCATTTCCGTGTACAGCTCTATAGAAGAAGAAAACCCTTGCATCTAGCCCATCATAAAGGCGGTCATGAGAGTCATGCACAAATTCCATCATCAGAATGCACAAACCTGCGGTCAGACACAAAAAAAGGAATCTGCAAGCCACGGTGTCGGTGTAGTTGGTAACGTAGTCCACCAAGTCATCTCAACCTACCGCCCACCCGCCCGCCGCCGCAGCTGCCCATCGAACTTGACTGCTCCGCATTGTCGTCGCACACCGACGACCATGCTCCCCCAGCAGCAGCACCGCCGCCGCCCTCGCAGGAAATACCCCAAAAAGTGAACTGGCAAACGCCTGGCAAAGACGCCTCATCGGAGCCTCTCCTCTGCAGCAGGGCCCGTGTAGTCCCAGCAAGTAGCGGGCTGCTCCGCCTTTTTGTCTTACCCCAGCTCGTCCCGACCGCTTGGTACCGTCTTGTGCGCCCCGGGACGGTGGCTGTCGTGCTGTCGTGGATACGGACGCCGACTTTTGAGTTTGCTGTTTTTATTATTGGCATTCATTGGTACTGCTCGTCTGACACCTGAGAGCTTTTTGAACCTCTTGGCGGAGGACAGGCTAATCTTGGTTCGGCTCGTTCGCCTCTGCATCCGCAGCAAGCTGCGTTCAATTCACACCAGGCGCAGCGTTCCGGACAGAATCTTCGTAAAGCTTCACACGTGGCATCAGTAGCAGACTGCAAATGGATAGATGACTTCATTCTCATTGATAATAGACCAGTCCTTCCAAAGAACGCCTTGAGTGGTTGCTACAACTCGATAATAAGAAATGCCAAAAATTGACCCCTTGCGTATTCACATGAATTTTTCTCAGGTCGCGTTACTATACATACTCAACACCGTAGAAAAGCGACAAAGCAGAAGAAACAAAGAAGCAGGCTCAGCACAGTGTATGCTTTAGCATTCCCGTCCAAAGCGGATATCAAATTCCTTGAGCACACTCATGATGCTGGCCGCCTCCACCTCAATCGCATTCCGTCCACCTCGCGAGCTCTGCCTCGAAGACGACTGCCTCGACGTCGCCTTGAGCTTTGGCAGCCACGAGTTGATGTCGTTGGCCGCCTCGGAAAAGTTGCGATGGCTCGCCAGCGTCTGATACGCCTCTGCGCAACTTAGTCCCAGGCTGGGTAGACTCGGCAGCGTTATCTTTTCCTCGGCCTTCTTGTTGTTGCTGCTGCCGCTGCTGGTGTTGCCTGCGGGCTTGGACTTGCAGCAGCCGCCGCCGGCGCCCTTGCCACCGCAGCATCCCCCCTGCTCTTTGCCAAACTTGGCATTCATGAGCCGGCAGAAGAGACCCGACTTGGGGTCAGCCTGGCACTGCGCGCAGGTTCCGGGCGCGCCGGCGCCGCAGCCGCCACCCGAGGGCTTTGCGACCTGACCGGCCTTGGGCTTTCGGGGCGGCAGCTTGACGGCGCCGTCGGCCGTCATCTCCATGATGAATGGCTGCGG
Source organism: Akanthomyces uredinophilus (assembly GCA_030778065.1). Taxonomy (NCBI): domain Eukaryota; kingdom Fungi; phylum Ascomycota; class Sordariomycetes; order Hypocreales; family Cordycipitaceae; genus Akanthomyces; species Akanthomyces uredinophilus. The sequence continues at coordinate 1,786 of JAPFRW010000282.1, forward strand.
GAGCGCAACATCCGTCTCTGAAGGGGGCGGCGTCTGCACCTGCCGGGGAACATTGTGCTGTGAGTCGGGTGGTGTCATGGCGGGTGTGGCCATGGCCGCGTCGGCGCAGGCGCAGTACGTGCCGTCCTTGCAGAAACCGCAGCTTTCCTTGAAGGAGATGCCCTCCATGGAAGACGACTGCATCATCATCATCTCAGACGGCGGAGGGTCCGGGAGCATGGATGCCACTATTTGGGACTGCCGGCGGGCAAAAGCCGCGGTAAAATCCATCTCCTGATCAGTGGGTCTGGCGGACGACTCCTGACGCATCCTCTTGCCTGCGGCGCCGTGATTTGATGGCGACGACGGCCGCTTCATGTCGTTAGTTTGTGTAGTAGAAGAGCCTATGTCTTCTAGGCACTGGCATGTCGTTCCGAACCCGCACTTGCCACAGCCAGCCGTGGCCGTGGCAAGCACTTCCTCAGCACAGGCACATCGACCCTCTGCTGTGCAGTTTCCACACGTCATGTCTGTGTCCGCGAGCGCTGGAGCGTTTTGTGAGTCCATTGAATCAGGTGGTGTAATGATTTGTGAAATGGAAAAATCCCGGCTAGTTTCCGGGTGAGGTAGTCTGTGGTTGTTGGACATGCTCGGTCGGTGCTGCTGCATGCTGTGATGGTGATGCTGCTCGCGGGGGGAAGGTGCACTGTTCATGCGTTCACTGCGAAAGACGTGCTCACTTTGGCGACGACGAAGGGTTTCAGCTTCCGTCTCGACTCGGATTCTGTCCTGTCGCTCCTTGTCGAGCATATTCTCGAGGAGCATGCAGCGTGATCGGAACGATTGCACATCCAGCTCGAGGCTGTGGACCTTTTCTTTGAGGTCCGACTCCTTCTTGTCAAACTCTGCCCGGTACTGATCCAGCTGCTCCTCGAGCTCGCCGACGCGCGCGGCTCGACGCTCGCGAAACGCCCTCTGCGCGGCACGGTTCTGTGCTTTGCGCTTGGTGGGAGGGGTGTCGGTGGCGGGCTTGCGGCCAGGCTTGGGCCGCGGCGGGATGACCCATTCCTTCGAGGTCATGGACATCTTGGGCCCTTCCATGGGCATGCCGGGGGCGACGACGGTGGCCATGGCCATCTTGTCCGGGGCCGGAGGCACCGAGACGGAGAGTCTGGGAAGCGGCACCGGCTCCGGCTTGGGCTGCTTGGTGGCGGCAGTGGCCGCGCTGGGCTTGGGGTGTGTGGGAAGCGGCGCGCGCTGCTGGTGAGCCGGCGACGGTGCGCAGGCGAGCGGTGCAGGGCCGGAGGCGGATGATCGGGCCCTGGCGGTAGATGGGCGCGACGTTGGCAACGGCACGGGCGAAGCCACGGATGACGGTGAAGATGCAGCGGTGCTGGCCATGGTTCTCTGGCGGGCTCGGTCGGATGTTTGCGGGCGGGCAGCTGATTTTGTGGGGCCCCTGGCTCGGACGTCCGAGACGGCCAGTGGGCAGCGCAGGCAGTCCTGCTGTGGTGGGAGACGAGGAAGCGCACCGCTACTGCAGCCTTGCAGCGCAGGCTAAAACGGAAAGAAAAGTGTACGAGGGGCGGAAAAGACAAAGAAAGTCAGCCGCGGACAGTTTCTTGGATCTCGGAAGCGCTCGGTTGTGTCGCGGGGAAAGATAACGTGCGCGTCGGTCGGGCGGGCAAACGGCCAATTGCAAGCTGCGGAATTGGCTGTCCTGTAGAATTGCCTCTTGCTGCAGTGGTGCGCTTTTTTTTTTGTTTCGATCGCTAGTCGTGCTGACTCGTTTTTTTTTTCTCTCGAGCAGTCTTTCTTGTCCGGTTCGCGTGTCGAAGAGGCCGAGGGTTAATGACAACCCCTTATCAGATGGGAGATTGATAGCGCAAAGTAGCCTGTGTGGTTCTCTGTATGCAAAATGTAAAAGACGCGAGAAGAAAAAGTGATGGGGTGCAGAGTGTGCGTTACGCAAACTCCAAAAAAAAAGTGCGGGACAGCTCTTCTTTTGAGAAAATGGCGTGGTGTACTCGGGTGGGCAGCACAGGTCCGATGGTAGGAGGCCGCGACAAGAGACTGGGAGGGCAGGTGGTGGGCCAGATGCGATTGATAAGATGCTGATTGATAAAAATTTCTCACCAAGAAAAATAGGGCGCAACCATCTCGACCGCACTACGGAGTACTGCCCGCTTTCCTTTGCGCAGAACCCCACAATTTTACCCAACACTAACTCAATAAGTGAGCTCTGTGTCCGCCTTTTTAAAGTAAATGGTGGACGGTTGCGACATGGCGACACTCGGCTAGTCACGAGCCGAGAAGAACCTGCCGTGGCCGTCGGTAGAGGGTTTCTGGCGCGGCGCGGTACTTGGCGATGCAGTCTGCAATCTTCTCGTCCAGCAACACTTCCGTGACCACTACACTCTACTCAACCTGCTTTACGCGCTCCCACCAAAAACGAAACACATAAATCTAGCTCCATCGCGGCAACCGGCCAAGTGAAACCGCCCTGTACTTCCTTGTGAACCAGTTTTCGCGCACTGTTGGGCCAGAATGGAGTCGAGTTCTTGGCCACTGGAGCACGAGACCCCTCATTAGCCCGAACCCAGCTGCTCTCCACGAGTAAGTCTTCGTCACATTGCGCCAAAACTGCCTTGTGCAACACTTTTCCCCCCCTCCACACCATGCGTCTCAGCCGAGGGGCCGACCCTGTGCACGTATGATTTGCCGTTCCTCTGGGTCCCCCAAGGTTTCTTTGCCCCGCGGTCCGATCTACCATTGGTCAACACGAGCGTGAACAGACTCCGCCAGCATTCCTGATACCTGATCGAAATATCCCACTGGCAAAACAATCCGCTCGTTGCTACCCTGCAGGGCCAGGAAAACCGGAAACGCAAGCCTCGGTGGCAAACCATGCAGAGAGTCAAACTATGGCATTGACGTAGCAGTCACTCGGGAATAACGGTCACGGACGAAAGGCATGCGATTACTATTTATTGTGGAAAGGAATTGAAAACCAAGGCGAGCAAGGACCGTCGTTTGAATTGACGAGAAGCCTTAATTTCGTTGCACGAGCTGGCATCATCAAGCACCGGAAATCTTACTGCACCCTAAAAATCGAAAACAATCTTCAATTTAATGAACCGAGCTTGCTTAGGCCCCCTCCCCTTCCGTTGTGATCAAGATAGTTCCATATTCAAGTCTGGCTGTGTTCAACCGCTTAGGCGCCATGTGGAGTGGGCAACACCTCTTTTACGTGTCATTTGACCAAAATCTATGCAAGGTGCTAAATATCCTCTTGCATACGGTCTCTTTATCTGCCTGGAAAATCTTGGCTCACCGTCGGAGGCAGTGTATTGTTCCCTTCGCGCTGCGCACTCGCTCAAGAGGCTAGATCACGTCAGCTGTGCGGTTGCAAAAAAAGAATGCCCCAACAGCTCTGTCGCAAGACTCCGTTCGTCTGGATTCGTCACAATCATTTTCTTGACCAAGTCAAGAAACAAAGATCTCTTCTCGTCACGAGGGAACCTAGACGGATTACGACCAGCCTCGCGTTTATCCCAGGCCTCGTCCCGGCTGTGGAAGCCCCGGGAGCCGGCTACTAGTCGCGTCTTAGCGTAATACTTTTTAAATTTATAGTAGCAAGGAAATGAGGAGGCATCATACCGTTTCCATGCCAGCTTTCAGAGTTCCAAATGTCGGGCCAGCCATCTGGTGGAGATCCACCGAGTCCTACAGCCCGAAGGAGATAGTCGTCGAGTGACCCCCAAGTAGAGATGAGCTCGGCGCCGGACATGATCTGGTATGCCTGCATGGGCACCATTAGCACTGCAATTGTGAGAGACACCGACTGTCACATACTATGCACCCGACAGCCCATATATCCGCTGATTCGCTCCAAGCAGACCCGACTTTGCCGTCGGATCTGTCGTAAACTACAACCTCTGGGGGGCGAACCATTATCGGTACAGCCCCCGGCAAAGTTACGAGTATCTCACTCGTCTTGTGCGCTATGAGGAGTCAGTTGTAAGGTATGTGGATTTATATATAGAGTGTTTCTTAATTCCCGCGTACCTCTTCCAAAGTCCAGAATCTTGATTGACATTGCCGGCTCCACCGGGAATGACTTCATGCTTTGCAAAAAGTCTGCAATCGATATACATGGTGTCACGTAAGGTGGTACGGAGCTCAATGAGAATGATGCATCTCGTGGAACGACGGGAATAACTTCAGAGTTTGCAAAGTATTCAAGAATGTGGTCCTCGTTGAACTGCTCCAACTGCGGGAGGGCAACTCCGAAGTTGGCGAGATGTGGATCTGCAGACGATTAGCTGCTTGCATATGACTACGATACGGTGCTGAATTACCTCCATGGGCTATGCCTTGCCCATGAAGGAATGCAAACCCTTCTAAAATTTGGTGTATGGTGTTTGATGAGTAGTGGTCCACGACATCTGGATCACTCAGTGCAGAGACAACTTCGGTCACCAAACATTCGTGGAATCCATTCGGCCCCTTGATGGTAAACACGTCAAACAGTCGAATAATTCTTTCTTGGCCAGCTTTTCCTTGCCCGGCGTTGCGAAGCTCAGACAGAATAGCCGCTTCTTTGCACGGACCTGGGGCGTCTGAGCCAACACAAACTTTGAGCGAAACGTATCGTCTGTAAAGCAATTAATATTGAATCGTCTGATCGTTTCGGACATGCCGACCTGTTGATAAGATCCCGAGCGAGCCAAACGGTAGCGAAAGCTCCGAAGCCGAGTTTCAGCAGGACTCGATAGCGCGATTCTCCGTCCTGACTTCCGACACAGGTGCCTGGCTTTGGGAGGATGTCGCCAAGGATTATCGGATGTAGCCCGTTGCGTTTATATCTCGTCAGGTCTTCAACATGCGCAGCATTTCCACTGTATAAAAACAGGTCAAGTTGCTCCGGCTTATGATGGGAACCGTCCATCTCGGCAAGTCACGATCCAATCGCCCGGTGAGTTTGCTGGTGAGTTTGCAGGGAGAGGGTGAGAGAGGTAGAACACGTCAGGCGGTCATGAGGATGTGGGTGACAGACAATCAAAAGTCGATGGGCACTGTGAGGCAGCGTTAACAACCCACTTTCGGGTCTTGTCCCTAGGAATATGGACGATTACCTTCAAGATGAAAACTCTTTCCAAATCTGTCGCTAAATTTTCAAGACTTTACGTCTTCTTTTCGAGATAAAGTTAGGAGCCAGGCTCCGCATGATGGGAATTTCCTTGACGCTTCACTCGATTAAGTAATACCACTCGTGTCTTTGTAAATTGTTCAAATTGAGTTGTGGTGTGGTACTGCGAAACCCAGCACGGACGCTGCCACGGGCTAGCAAACAACGGGCACAGTGGCTAATTTACATTCCCGGCCTTGTTATTTGGACTCACAAAACGCACCCGCGACACCCATTTCGGGGCTTACAGGATGGAGATAGAGCCAGAGACTCTGCGAAAGCCCTCGTCTCATTTAGTCAGCGGCTTAATAATAGCCTTTTTCTTGTCCTCTTGTCCTCGGGGTTGGAGACGAAGATACTGCTCTCCCGTCCTCCGGATTACAAATTGGCCATCGGCATATATTATAGCGCGTCGCTGGTCCGCGAGCGCCTGCCATATGTACACCAGAGCCATTTTCTCTTTCTGAACCACACAGTCACTGTTAAACAAGTTCTGGCCCAAAATCTTCTGCTTGAATCTAGAAAATGTCTCCTCAAAACATACTTTTAGTCATTGGAGCAGGTCCTCGACTTGGGCAATCTGTAGCAGACAAGTTTGCGAATGAGGGGTATCGTATCGCACTGGCTGCGCGAAGCCTCACAAGTGGACTCTCCTCCGATGGTACTTTGAAGATCAAAGCAGACCTGTCAGATCCAAATAGCGTCTCATCAATATTCCGAACGGTGCATCAAACTTGGGGTCAACCCAATGTTGTTGTCTATAATGGTTAGAAATAACCTTTCCGAGCTTACAAGTTCACCTCTCACTCTTGCTCTTTAGGGGCCAGTCGTATCACTACCGCAGTCGACGATCCACTGTCTGCACCTTTGAACAACGTCCAAGCCGCTCGTACTGTGGGTTTCGACAGTGCATACTTGGCATCCCAAGAGGCATTGCAGGGATTTAGGAGCCTACCGAAGGAGTTGTGCAAGGCTTTCATATATACCGGAAACGCCTTGAGCCAGATCGCCATCCCTGGCGTACTACCTTTCGCCTTGGGAAAGGTCTCGGCAGCGATGCTGATCGAGTATGCGGCCAATGCATATGGCCCTCATGGATATAAGTCAGTTAGCTGAATCAAACATTGGTTGGATCAAAAAGCTAATACGAGAACAGATTTTATTTCGCGGACGAGCGTCAGTCCAACGGGAGACCCGCGGCGCTTGACATTGATGGTGCCGCTCATGCAGAGATGTATTGGGAGCTTGCAAATGAGAAATTTCAGTCGTACTGGCTGGTAACATTTGTCAAGAATAAGGGTCGACAGGACTTTGCGGGTTTTGATTTTCAGGGTCATGACCGCATGTCTCATTATAAACGCCTGCGAGATGCTGCTGCTGACCACCACAGTTGAAAAATGAGTATGCAGCATCGCTCAGCATCTACTGTCTTGACTTTGTATGCTTCTTCGCTGGCTCTACCTTCGCTGGGAGTGTCAGACTGCTTGAGACAATTCTTGATTTATGGGAACCGACGATAAACAATAAAATATATTCAAGTCTTGCAGAGGCGCTTTTCGCCTTGCACTGGTTGGAATTATAATGGAACTGCGCAAAAATAGAGAGATTTTGATGTTATCAGAAGCTATAGCGAAGCCCGCCATTTCGTTACTGTCGCTTGTTTATACATCTGACGCAGTCTTAATCTTTCGCAACGAAGCCTTTACAGGATTGGGAGCCTCGAAAATTTCCGTCATCTCCTCCAGCGACCGTCCCTTGGTCTCCACGGAGAAGAGGTAGCTGATAGTCGCCTGTATGAGATCCCACGCGATAAACACAATGTACGTTTTCCAGCCAATGTTTTGCAGAGAAATGGGGAAGCAGAACTGGTTGACAAAGGCGAGGCAGTGCACAAAGGCAAATACAAAAGCCAGGCCCTTGCCGCGTTGCTCGTACGACAGACACTCGACAGGGTACAGGGCCTGCAGCGGCGTCATGCCAAAATTGTAGCACCAGCCAAAGATGAAGATGAAAGCAATGCCCGCGGAAGCTGCACTATGCGCTTTGGTGGCGGCATAGATGCCCGTGCCGGCCGTGATGCCCGCAAAGCACAGAGAGCACGCCACAGACGTCCAGATGCTGGTCGGGCGACGGCCCATCTTCTCAATCAGGCTGGCACCCACGTAAGAAGCAACGGCAGAGATTGCAGTGTACCCGAGGTTGATATTAAGAATTTGTTCAGAGCGCGTCATGCCGGTAGTCATGAGCATGGCGGGCAGGTAGTAGCTCACGACAGCGTTGCCGGAACACTGGCCCCATACCGACGGGATGAGGGCATTGAGCATGCGCCATCGCGCCGCACGGGTCTTGTACAGATCGCTGTAGTCCCACCAATTCTTGTCCGAGCCATTGAGCGAGATGACCTGTCTGTACTCTTCAATCTGCATCCTAACCAGCGTGTGGTGCGGGTTGCCGTCGCCGTGGTATGTGGTCAGGAACTCGAGGCTCTCCTTCTCGCGGTGGTGCGCAAAGAGCCATCGAGGCGACTCGGGGAAAAACATGACAAAAACGGCGACAATGGCAGGGCAGATGAGCTGGCACCACACGGGGATGCGCCACTGCGCGTCGCCGGCATAGTGCACGGAGCCGCGCGTGACACCGGCGGCCATGAGCGCGCCGACGGCATACGTGCAGTTGTAAAAGGCCGTGAGGACACCGCGGTAGGCGGGCGGGCTGATTTCGGCGCACCAGATGGAGCTCGCGCAGCGGACGATGCTCACGCCGAAGCCGAGGAAGAAGCGGCCGGCGACAAAGGCCGATGTGTTCGTGGCCAGGGCCGAAAGAATGGTGCTGAGGACGACAATGGTGCTGCCAATCAGGATGCCCACGCGGCGTCCCCTAAAGTCGCATGCCGGCCCGGTGACGGGCAGCGACACGACTGTGCCGACCGTGTACATGGCGGAAATGTACCCGAGCTTGGGTCCGGTCTTGCCCACGTCAAATCGGTCGCGGAAGGACTCCATGGCCGGCAGTGACCCAAAGATGGAGCCATCGTAGCCTGAGAGTCTCTTTGTCAATGCCATATCCGTGATGCCGTGGGGCGAAGAGAGGAGGCAAGTTACCGTTCATTGTTGAGCACAGAAACGCAATTGCGCAGAAACAGTACAGTTTGAGCAGAGGGCGACTCAGCGCGGAGAGCTTTGCGGCGGCAATGGCCTCTGCCATTTCCTCCGCAGAGGGGTGCGCGTCGTAGTGCACCACCTCTGCGACATTGTCGCCGTTCTTCTCGATTGAAGACTTGTGCTCAGTAGTCATGTCCGCCATTGCGTTCTGCCCAGTTTTCTTTTTCTGGTGATCGATCCGACTCTGGGGGAAAGATATGGGGTAAAGACGGGGCCTTGTCGAGGACTTGATACCATGACTGTAGTGAGCAAAAGGCACGTATATAGCTCTCAGCAGGAGACGCAGAGGCTCAACATGGTGCCGCGAGCTGGAGCAGCCAGAGGTGGCTTGAGGTGGTGTGCCGGAGCAAAAGACCGGCCTCCCTCCGCTGTCCGGCGATGCGGCCTCATCACGGGTGCGGGCATCCGCTGTGGCGGCGCTAACACACCACTAGTTCAAGCCCCCAATTTCTGTACAGGCCGCCGCCGGGGCCGCTCGAGGTACGAGGCTCGGGCTACCATCGTTGGCCTGCGAGAAGTATGGATGGTTCAAGTGGCCAAGTATCGACACGTGGCGTACGACGGCACATTGATGGGGAACAAGAGTATTCGCAACAGTTTGCAGTGGTAATAACAACTTGATGCTCCTGATTGATCCATCTATCGCCGTCTAAATAGGGCTAAAGTGCTACGCATAGCCAAACTGTAGTAATCTATTACCGAATTCCAGCAAATAATAATCTGCATAGACCAATCCATGGTCGGCATACTTGTCCGTCCAATTCTCGTTGAAATTCGCCGTCGCGCATTTCAAAATACATTCAAACGAGTCCACACCACAATCGGGCGAGTGGCTCGCCACGACGCTGACGGAACCGACGCCGTTCTCTTGCCTGACGAGATTGAGCTTATCCCGAGCGTAGCACAGCGCAATCGTCTCTGCGACAATGGCCATGGCGGCCTTGTAGTACTTTTCAAAAAGATCAAAATCGCCCGCGGCAGCGACCGAGTTGGCAATCAGGAGCATGCCGTTGGCCGCAATCATGGCCGCCGACGTGTCCCGCAGCGGGCTGTCCTCGTCCACCGGGGCATCGAAATCCCACAGCGGGACATGTCTCCCTGCGCAGACGCCGTCCTTGGTCTGGTCTACACAGCTCGGCGCCGAATCAAGTCGGAAAAGAAAGTAGTCGGCCAGGCCGCAGGCCGTGTGCAGAAACGTCTCGTCCTTGGTCCACGTATAAGTCTGCGCAAAGCCGAGGATGGCCCACGCCTGCCCGCGCGACCAGGTCGAGGCGTCGGAGTAGCCCTGCGCGGTGAGGCGCTGGAGAATCTTGCCGGTCTTTGGACACATGTTGGCCACGTGGCATGTTGAAAAGGTAGGGTATTTGGACCCAGGGGCGCTTGGCCCGGGGCGCAGATGCGTCTCGCGGATGGTGTGGGCGTGGGTGGTGGCAATGTCAATCAGTCGCTGCGACGAGGCGTGATGGCCTGCGTAGTAAAGCAGATCCAGATCTAGCAAGTATTAGGAGTCTAATGTTTACAGGATAAAACGACCGATTGACTTACTGCACATGCTGTCAATGATTACCAAAAAGTCCGATTCCTGGTCGACAAAATTGTTGCCATTGTTGACGAACCGGTCCCAGCTGCGGATCGCTTTGGTAGTCTCGCTGTACCGGCTGGCCAGACTATCGGCAGCATTGACAATGGACCTGAGACTGCGCATGTCCCCCGTGAGTTCAAAGTCCCGTCGCAGCGCGGGTTCGACAATAAACCCAATGTCGTGCGTGTCCTTGCGGTTCGACATTTCGTGTAGTGGCTCGGCCCATTGCCGACAGACCGCCAGCAGCTCGGATCTCAGACGTTTTCGCAAATCTGCATCGCCATTCTCTTCGGTCATGAAGGCCTGAGGGTAACGAATCGATCGCTCAAGTAAACAGTACACACTTCCGGGAAAGAAGCCGCAGGTCCAGAACTCGGCGTCGCGGTATAGGTACTGCCCAGCTTTTGGGCCCGTCTGGGGGCATGTTTCTGGGAACGATTGCGGAGGGTCCTGATATACTGTCAGTGTGAAGACAAAAGTAGCATATCATGTACGAACCTCGCGCGTGAGATGCTCGACAGCAGTCTTCCAAACCTTCAGAATCACATCGTCGGAGAAGAGTTTGGCGACGTGGTCGGCGCCCATGGCTTGACTGGAATTAGTGGCGCCGTTGACGCTTTGTAACTCAGTTTGTGCTTTCAGCTTCTGCTTCATCTCATCGAGTCCGTTTCGAGTTTGATCTGATTTTGTCGAGTCGTTACTGCTCATAGCAGCGGGTAGGGTTGAAGGAGACATGTCGTCGTACAAGTTTGGTCTATTCCACGGCGTGTAGACGGTAATGTTGACATTTTTCCTCTCGGGACAATACCTAAAATAGTATAATAAACTTGTAGTTACTGTTAGCAGCGTTGCATCATGTCAGGCTGTGCCTACACCACCTCTGCGGCCTGCCTGACGATCATGGCCAGCTTAGGTGGGCCGAGAGCGGCGGGCGGCGCCGTGCTGCTCCCGGCGCTCCGTTGCTCTACACCTGCATGGTGCGGCGGTCGGGCTCATCCACACATGGCTTGACATTTCAGCTTCGAGATCTTTAGCCCCGTTCAATATCCTCCGGGCTGAATGAAGCTGCTGGCAATTCTCGTCTACAGCTCCGTTCTCGCCATCGCATCAACCCATCCAGCATGCCGTCGCTGCCCGGGTTTTCGGACAATCGCTTCTCTAGCCGTAGTGAGGCTGTCGCAGCATCCAAAGCACTTCTAGAACCTCTCGTTCCATACTTTTCCGAGGGAAAGGCTCGCATCAAGCTGCCCGTCACGTCTGGTGCTCATTTTGACGACACGGCCGCTGAGCTAGAGGGATATGCGCGACCGCTCTGGGTAGTAGCGACGCTTCTTGCTGCCCAAGAGCGCAATGCTGCAGAAGACGACGCAGAATCGAGCTCTATTCTTCAAAGCTGGGTTCAAGGTCTCCAAAATGGCGTCGACCCGTCGCATTCAGATTATTGGGGTGGCATTGGCGACTGGGATCAGCGCATGGTCGAAGCAGAAGTGCTTTCTTTCGCCCTTCTGTCCGCGCCAAAAGCATTCTACGAGCCGTTGAGCGAGGCCGCCAAAGCCAATCTCAAAAAATGGCTGCAGGGTCTTAATGGCAAAATCATGCCTGAAAATAATTGGCGCTGGTTCCGCGTCTTTTCCAATCTCGCCCTCATCAAGGTGTGTGGCGGCGAAAAGGATGCGTATTGGCCACTCATCAGCGAAGATCTGAACACGCTGAACAAATTCTACATTGACGATGGCTGGTCCAGTGATGGTATATGGCGCCCGGCTGCAGCTGATACAAACAAAGAGGGAACGGGCGAGAATGCTGCTCGTGGGCGCCATGCAGACTATTATTCCGGCAGCTTCGCCATTCAATTCAGTCAAATCCTTTACGCCAAGTTCGCTGCCGATATTGACCCTGAAAGATGCGTCGTTTTCAAGAAACGGGCTTATCAGTTTATTCGATCATTTTGGGCGTATTTTGATACTTGTGGTGTGCCCATTTTCATCCTTTGACGCGGAGATGTTCGATTGCTGATACACCCAATTCAGGCGCTGCGATTCCTTTCGGTCGCTCTTTGTGCTACAAATTCGCCATGGGGGCTTTCTACGCGGCCTTTGCTTACGGTGGACTTTGTGACGATGCAGACCCCCTGACCTCATACGGCGCTGTGAAGGGCATGCTTCTTCGTCACCTGCGTTGGTGGGCTGCCCATTCCCACGACAGCTTCTGGCCCGACGGGACGATGAACATTGGGTACTTGTACCCAAACATGTATATGAGCGAAAACTACAACTCACCCCAGTCACCATACTGGGCCCTCAAGTCACTTGTTGTCATTGCTCTCGCGGAAGCTGACCCGTTCTGGAAGGCCGCAGAGCTACCGCATCCTCTACACGAGACGAGCGCAGAACAAGGCGAAACGGGAATCCAATTTGTCAAACCAGCGCGCCAGATTGTTTGCAACCATGGAAGTGGAAGTCACCATTTCCTCATCTCATCTGGGCAGTTTTGCGTTTGGCCAATGAAAGCAACTCAGGCAAAATATGCCAAGTTCGCGTACTCGTCCGCTTTCGGGTTCAGCGTTCCTACTGGCTCTTTACTTGCCCAAATTGCCCCGGATAGCACGTTGGCTTTGTCGCAAGACGGGGGCGAAACATGGACACAGAGATGGATATCTACTGGGGAAACAGACTTCCGCACTGTGGCAGTACAAGGACTGCAGGCAGGTGTGCCGGCCATGGTCAGTCGCTGGAAGCCGTGGTCGTCTGCCAGTGTTGTTATTGAGTCAACCACCATCGCCCCTTGCGATAAATGGCCCGACTGGCATTTGCGTATTCACCGGATTCGACGACAGGCTCCGTCAGATACACCCTTTATTGCCGTGGAAGGTGGATTTGCTATTTTTGCACCCAGAAAGACGGACAACCGCATCATTCAGACAGAAAAGTTGCTGGATACAGACCTTGCGTCTTTCGAGAAGTTCGAAGAGTACGACATGGCTATAGAGACGGCAAAGACTGCACTTGTTGTATCCGAAGCCGGCGCAAGTGGCATCGTCGACTTTACACCAGAGAATGACGACTCGACAACCCGCGGCGACGTTATGCGTCCGGACCCAAACACAAATATCATGGCAACCAAGACAATGATTCCGAATATCCGACACGAGAGAGAATGTTGGCCGGCGCAGGAAGTTGTTATCGCCTCGGGTATCTTTGCAGTGGCGGGCAAGCACGAGACCGTCGAGGATCGATGGCGCAGACGGCCAAGCCTATCGTTTACACAGGAAGGGAATGTCGTATTATCATAAACACTTTTTTAAAAATTGACAAATATGGCATCAATGATTCCAAAAGCCGGGGATACCATTCAAAAAAAAATCGGCCCCAAAAATGCCATCACGGCGAAGACTACATCTATTCCTGGTGTAGACAAGCTCAAGAACTAGGTGCATGCAGCGGCTCAGCGGCGTAGGCTAGGCAATGAGTCGCGGCGTCTTGGGGTGCTGAATCAAGAAACTTTACCCCGGTCTTCGGTAGTTGGGACTGGGGCCGCGCGGGGAATCCCTGTATCTCCATCTTCGGCGTCCGGAGGCGGCCCCGGAGCCAAGCCCGCTGCGCTATGCTGCGCAATGATCAACGGTCGGCGAAGGTCCGACATAATTTGAGATGACACCAAGAGCCTCATCGTTATAAAGCCTCGAAATCTCGTGAGATTGAAGTGCAATGACAGGCATTTCAAGCTAAGAGAGGGTAGTCGTCTAAGCTGCCCCAATCCCATCTCCCTAGCGACAATGGTACAATCTGCCTGGTTCTACAGCGCGGTGGGCACCCTCATTGCCACTGCCCAAGCCACTCAATACTATGTTGACTGCTCCGCATCTTCAAGCGGCTCGGGCACGCTCCAGAGCCCCTGGAACACTCTTGCGCAAGTGAATGCACCCACTTTCCAGCCTGGAGATACGATTGCGCTCAAAGCCGGCACCCAGTGCAATGGCGTGCTATCCCCCAAGGGCGTCGGAACAGCTGCGGCCGTTATCCAGATCACCAAATACACGCAAGGCGCCAGCGCGAGCGCCAACCCCGTCATCAACGCACCGGGGCCGCAGCCGCCGTCACCCTGACCAACCAGGACCACTGGCGCATCTCCAACCTCACCGTGACCAACCCGGCCGGGCAGCTCGCGGCGCGCCAGGGCATCCACGTCACGGCGAGCGACGGCAAGACGCACACCGGCATCACCATTGACGGCAACACGGTGCACCACGTCGCGGGCCAGACCAACAAGGCCACCCACACGACCGACTTTACCCTGTCGTGCGGCATCCTCGTCGACGTCGGCAAGGCGGGCAGCCGCTACGACGACGTGCTCGTGCGCGGCAACGACGTGTCCGACTGCGGCGGCGGCGGCATCAAGGTGCGCGTCGGCGCCATGGACAACCTCGGCTTCCAGGCGCACGTCACGCAAAACGCGATCCGCGCGTGCGGCGGCGACGGCATCATCATCTCGTACAGCGACACGCCGCTCATCGACTACAACACGGCCGCCGACCTCGGCACCGGCGCGTACCCGTGGACCGGCGGCAACTTTGCCGGCATGTGGGTGCTCGGCGACCACAACCCGACCATCCGCCACAACGTCGTCACCGGCAGCATCATGTCGGCCGTCGACAGCGAGGCCTTTGACTGCGACTGGGGCAACACGGGCAACTGCACCGTCGAGTACAACTTTAGCCGCGACAACGCCGGCGGTGCCTTTCTCAACTGCGACGGCTGCGGCACGTCGGGCGGCGCCGACCAGATTGTGCGCTACAACATCTTCCAGAACGACTGCCGCTTCTACAGCAACGGCGACAGGCCGACGCTGTACTTTTACCAAAACGTGCTGTACTGCGACGAGGCCAACTTTAACATGACGCTGCCGCCCAACACGCAGTTTGTCAACAACATCATTGTCGGCAACGGCAAGTCGGCGCTGCCGGCGCGGAGCGGCATCAGCTGGGCCTGGAACGTCTTTCAGAACGTCAAGCCGCCGACAAACAACGGCATCCAGGGGGACCCAATGTTTGTGAGCCCGGGGTCTGGGCAGGATACCCTGGCTTCGGCGGCGGGATACAAGCTCAAGAAGGGCTCGCCGGCGCTGGCCAATGGACAAGTGATTGCGGGCAATGGCGGAATCGACTTTTATGGAAACCCGGTTTCGCAGACGTCAA
The DNA here is from genome assembly GCA_030778065.1 of Akanthomyces uredinophilus. Lineage (NCBI taxonomy): Eukaryota > Fungi > Ascomycota > Sordariomycetes > Hypocreales > Cordycipitaceae > Akanthomyces > Akanthomyces uredinophilus. The sequence goes on from JAPFRW010000282.1 coordinate 16,893, forward strand.
AGCCGAATAGGGGTGCGTACAACGGTGCAGGTGTTTAAAGTGACAGACTAGTTACAGTAGATTTCTTATCAATACACGACTTTGAATGAAGAAACACTTTGTATAGCGCCCGCGTAGAAGCTACTTCGACTGGCTCTGGTCTGGCTGTCCACGCAGCCGTCTACCATGCTCACGCGCTCTAGACTCGAGCTTCCGCAGCTCCGCCATAAAGTCAAACTCCACTGTGTCTTGCGCCTCGCTCGACTCCGCGGCACCATTCTCAACCTGGCTCTGGTCTGCTCTCGGACTCTGCAGCATCGGCGGCTGAGCATCGGTCAGCAGGTTCCGGTCAAACTCGACCGGCGACTCTTGATCCAAAAAGTTCATGCCAAACACACTGCCTCCGCTGGAAGGCGAGGTTGAAAAGTGCTGCAACATGGCGGAAAAGTCCACCATGTTCATCAGGGGCTGCTCGTGGGACACTGTCAGCTCTACCCCTGGTGTGGTGCCTGATGCCGCGACCTTGGCTCCGCCGCATTCTCCGGACTCTCTCTGTGCAATCAGCGCCTCGCGAAGTCTCATTGCCGGATCCTCTGTATTCTTTTGCACGTCACTGTCTTTTTTATTCGAGATTCGGTTGGAGACCTCCTGAAGGAGTGCGATGAGGGACGTGCTAGTCTCAGACAATCTTGTAGTATTCCACTCTTCATGGCAGGATGAAATCAGCATAATGAGTGAGTACTTGAGCGAATGGGACAAACTCACGAAGGAGCACCTTGGCGGCAATGTACAGGCAAAGTGCAAATTGGTGCGGTGGGGTTCCGGAGCTCGCGTCCAAGAAGCGGCGCGCGATGCGATCGATTTTAATCGAGGCCATTACGCACGCTTCCTTGGACGCGCCGGATACGAGCGAAGACAGCCATGCTCGGGCTTGGCGTGGGGGATGCGCAAGGCGACAGTGGAGGTTTATAATTGCGGCGTTGTGTGTCATGTGCGCAATTGTCAAGTTTGGGTCGATGTATCCATCCACTACGCGCACTTCCCGCCAGCGTTGCGTCAAGCAAAGCTCCCACCTACTTCATGTCAGCATCTCGGGAAGCGTGCGGCTCATGTAGGGCTCGAAACCTACTGGAGAAGTCGTGAATCGAGCTGTCGAAACCTGTGTAGCCAGTTGGAGAGCTGTGAAGAGCTGTCTGGCTCGAGAGGATGCCGCTCGTGAAATTTGGTGACCAGGTAGAGCGACTCTGTGGCTTCGATTGTGTAGGCCAAGCCGCCAATGCCACTCGGCCCATCGGAATTGCTATAGACCGGAGGAAACGGCGCGTCATGAGTGACAGCGGCAACCTCCATGTCGTCTTCGGCTTGCTCGTGGATTTTGAAGAATGAGGTCTCGACACATTGATCGAGCTCCCACATGTACCCATCGCACGGCAGGCGTCTTTGTATACTTTTGCTAGAGATGTTGGGGCTCGATCTGCAATCTGTGTCAGTAATTTGGCCATTTCTCTTTTGTCCTTTAGACATCTCACCCAGTCGCAATACTACAGAACCTATCCAGGAGGAATGCTCCCCAAAACACCCGACGTCGCTCTTCAACTTCAACCCACGCGGTCGGCGGCTCCAGCGGTTCCGTGGGTTGCGAAAAAAATGAGGCCAGGCGACGATCCTCGCTCTTCTCTTCTGAAGTAAGCTGCAGCCCCTCAATCTTGCGACATATAATAGAAACTAGAGACCATGGTGAGCGGCTCACGCCACGCTTGATGGTATCAAAGGCAACAAGTATCAGGGCTTGCACGGCCTCCTTTGAGCTGCTTTCTATCGCTGAGATGATAATCTCATGGCGCAGACGCGAGAGGTGGCTGTCCAACTGTTCGTCCGAAGCCGTCTCCGCTAATGCACCAGTATATGGCAAAGCCATAGCAGTGATGGCCTGCAATATGAGAGTGATTCCTGGTGGTCGTTCGTGCTCCCGCGCTCTTCGTAGAAATGTAGCGGGATGCAACACTGGTATCCAAGGGTGAATCAACTTGAAATATACTTCAAGTATTGTCTCAACAGGCGCAAACTGCGAGGTCGGAAACACTGCAGCCGTCGAGGTGCGCGTCTTCTTCTGTGGCGAATCATTGGAAGTCTCTGAGTCCTCCTTATGAGCTCGCTTCTTTCTCACTGTGCGGGCTTCAGTGGTCTCTCTCGCGTCGTCTTCTGTGCTCCCGATTGAAGCTACGACCTCGGACAGAGCTTGCTTCACTCTATCAGTCGAGGCGGCGAAGTCGGTAGAGGCAAATCCTTGTAGGCAAGAGCCATTTCTGGTGGGACTTTGACCTTTTAAAAACTGCTGCATCAAAATACTCTGTCCGAGAAACATGTTTTCAAGCGTGTCTGTCAATTCGATTAGCTGGTAAATCATAAGAAGTCACTTCTCAAACTGACCGAGTCGATGGCTCAGACGCTCTATGACACCGATCTTGACGCCGCCTTTGGATCGCTTGTCCTCATAGACGCAATCCACACCTAAGATACGCAAAATTGTAAGCATAGGGAATGCGACAGTCAGTTACAAAGCTCACCTGACTTCAGGCACTGAGTGCATGGCTGTTGTCTGGAGCACTTTGCTTTTTTCTTGCGGCACAGCTGACAGCTGTAATTGAAGTCTCTCATCAGCAGTGGTCGAACTTGGGGTTGGCTCGTACCTACGCTGGTGTCTCGTCCGACATTCCTCCTGGCAGACCCTGGCTGTGTGGGAGTTCTTCCCAATCCATCTCGCCCATTCGCCGCTCAGCATCAACGGAGAGCGACATGAATTATTTCGAAAGACTCTGTGGTGTATGAGCTCGATTATTGGACGATTTTGTTTGCCCTCCCAAGACATGTAAGAGACCAAGGTCGAGTCGCCTCCGCCTCGGTGCGCTCTCGGTTGCCAAATAGCCACTGAGCGGAGATTGAGCAACAGCCATGCTACTACTGATGAATGTGGCGCTCTCCCCCAGTTTCCGGGGATTGTTACAGTAACAAGCCACTCACGCGGCCGGCTGAAGAGCCCCCCACAGCGTTAGCTAGTCAGTTAGTGTCATGCGGAGAGGATGGGCTCGGCAATTCGCGCGAGAAATGTCATTGCACAAACTACTTACCTTTAGTCAAACGCCACCCACGACTCATGATATACTCGGTCTGAATAAGGGGCAGCGAGCTCACATCAAGATTGCCAAGATCGACACTTCCGACTGACTGGCTCACACGCTTCGTAGACGCTACCCTATATGCAGGTGTGTGCCTGTGGGAAAACGGAGGAGGCTAACGCGTGTCGTTTTGAGATGTGGATGCTTATTTTGTTTTTCCTAAAAGAAAACGAAAGTCTGAAAAAAGAAGTCTCTGCCTATTTGCTGAATCGTCATTGAATTGATGACTTGGAAAGACCTTGTTTGTAGCTGGTGCTATCCAGACTGGGGTGGGCAGCCTCGAATTTTATATGGATACTTCGGAGCAGTTAACAGCTTTACGCATCAAACACCCCACGATTGTAACAGTGACAACCGAAAGCCTTGCCCAAGCCCTTTACATTTCGACGTCTCGGAAGCCTCAATCTAACCAATCAATTCAATCTCGAGCACCTTCACTTCACACAGCTACCGGCATGGCCAGCACACTCGACGGGTCACTCCCATCGCGGGGCAGGCCGTCCGCCTTCCACCTCTCCTCAGACTCCTCCGACACCGACGACGACGCGCCTCTGCCCTTCCCCGAGGCGCTCCCGCGCTCCGACTTCATCACACCCGAGTTCGAGCCCGCCGCGTACCTGTCCGCGCTGCCGCACCGCCACCAGACGCTCGAGGACCTGCGGGCCGACCTGCGCGACCGCAGCGCCGCCATCAGCAACGAGCTGCTCGAGCTCGTCAACGCCAACTCGACGACGTTTCTGTCCCTCGGCACCGACCTCCGCGGCGGCGACGACAAGGTCGAGGACGTCCGCGTCGCGCTGCTCGGCTTCCGCCGCGCTGTCGAGGACGTCAAGGTCAAGGTGGCGACGCGCCGCGCCGAGACGGACGCCCTCACGACGGAGCTGCGCGGCGTGCGGGGCCACATTGAGCTCGGGCGGACCATGGTCGAGGTCACGGAGCGCCTGGCATCGCTCGAGGAGAGGCTCGCGCTGAGCGGTGCGCCGCCCAAGCCGCATGGTGAAAAGGAGCAGCCCGGAGAGGACAGCGACGAGGACAGCGAGGACGAGGACGAGGACGAAGACGAGCAAATACAAGGACTAGTGGGGAGCACACCGGCAGTGCTGATGATGCTGGCGCAGGACTATAATGCTGCCGAGGCGCTACTCCGGTCGCTTCCAGTACTGGCCTTTACAGCAAAGATGGAGACGCGCCTGCTCAAGTGCCTGAAAACGTTGCTACTGGACCTCAACACTGCGGTCAAGGAGAGTCGGAGAGCAGGTGGGTCGGCCCAGGGAAGAGTGCTGAAATATCTCGCCATATATAGAATACTGGGTGCTCAGGACGAGGCTGTCAAGGCACTCAAAACAAAGTAGATACCAATCACGACATCTAACGATCTTCACTTTTGCAATCCTCGTCTCAAATGCTTTCCATCGCTGATGCTATTTATTCAGTAGTTTCAGATATTATACAGTTAATACAGAGTTTTCCCCGTTTATGCTGTTTTACATGGCACCCGATAATTGCTCAGCGGTGACGGTCTCGTCCTCATTGACCAGCTTGCCGCTCAGGCTAACGGCAGGTCCATTGGTCGTGCTCAGGACGACGTCGTGGACCTCCTTGTGCGACTCCTCGGAAATCTCGGCACACTCGAGCTTGATCTTGGCTAGCACGGCCGAGATGTTGGCCTTGAGCTGCTCCGGCGTGTGGCCGAGCTGGCCGACTGCCAGACGCACCACGCCCATGCGCTCGCGGTAGTCGGCCGAGCCGGCGGTATCGCGGATCGCCTTGCCCACGTCGGTGACGACCGTCTTCATGCGCGCAGAGGGCATCAGGCCCTTGGGACCCAGTATGCGGCCCAGACTGGCTTTTTGCAGCGCCTTTTCGCTGCCCTCGTGGCACAGTAGGCGGTCAAAGTTGATGTTCTCCTTGCGAATCTCTTCGAATAGTGACGCCTCGCCGACAGCGACGGCACCAGCGGCGGCGGCGGCGGCGGCCACCTCGCTGCCCTCCTTGCAGATGACGGCGATGCGCCAGTCGGTGCCGACGGGGTGTGGCAGACGCAGGCTGCTCTTTACGACGGGGCCGTTGCGGGCAGTCTTTAGGTTGATGGCGAGATCGTATTTGATGGAGGCGGGGGGCTGGCCGACTTCGTATGCGCGCAGGATCCTGGATCGAATTAGCTGGCTTGCCCTGACCACGCCAGAGCTGTCGCGTGACAGTGGCTGCCTGCAATTGGGCCGTACCTCATGGCCTCCACGAGTGAGAATCTGGGAAACTCGGTCTTGTCGAGGTTGTGGCGTTTGAATTCTTTCGGTATGGCCTTCTTCTTGGCTGGTCCCTTTTTGATGCGGACGACCGAAGCATGGCGGGCTTGCACCAGGGCGGCGGGGGCCAAGCATCGCGGCACCATTGATGCCGTTGGTCGTGAGGTCTGTGAAAGGCTCAGCCTGGCCACGGAGGCCAGGCATCTATCGACAGGAGCCATGCTGTGTTGTATGTGATGTGCGTAGTCGAGCTGGGAGCTTGTCGCAGCTCCTGTCGCAAAATGGACAGGGCATCTTGGAAAAAAAGTGTGTGCCTGGAAAGTTAGGCCTGACAAACTTATCGATAGCCGCCAGACAGAGTGTAATGGCAGTCAACCGCCACCGTAAAAACCAAAACAGAATGTTGAAAAGAAAGCTTGTAAATGATGTTATGTGAAACTTTTATTGTATTGGAAAAGTTTTCCTCGTGGGCTGAGCCGAATTGCAGCTGTTCTTCAGCATCTCGCGAGGTCGTGTGCCCGAGGGTGAGTCGGGCTTACATGGCACGCGGGGAGTGCGAGCAGCGGGAACGGTGAGGAGAGGTTCAGCGGCGGCGCCGATATATTTTTGTCAGACTCTGAATGAACGATTTGAATCCCGCCGAAAACCTAGATCACTTCCAAGATATCATGAACAAGCAATAAAACCGTGGCGCCGATTGCTGCCGCAGCGCTTCCATGGTAGTCGGAGCACAGCCGAGCAACTGATCTGCAGAGCATGTCCTCATCTGAGAGATCCAAATCCTTGTCGGACAGCAATTATCGATTCAATACATGGGGGCATCACTGTCCTGATAAGATTTCGAAAAGTCGTCACGCAAAGCTGAGCCGCGTCCACATCCGGGACTTCACCAAGCGGGTAAACGCAAGCCAGTCGTTCTAGCATATGCCATCAACTGGACAGAAACAACTGTCTCGCATTTTGTTTTATTAATACTCATATAGTCTTTGTGAGGCGTCTCCCAAACGCGCAGTGCTGGACAGCTGTAGCTGTACCATTGGCTAGTCAAATATGTGCTACCCCGCCAAAAAACCCCTCCATCGAGCCCCCCACCATCAAACGAAAATCCAGTGACTCAAAGCTTGACCTCATCTATTCAAACTTTCCCGATCGATTTCATTGCGCTACGGTTACAATCACAATGAAGCACGACGAGCTCGAGACCGTGGCTGCCAGCCTCGGCGGCGATTTCCGCTCCATTGAGCCCCATCTGCGCAACATCGACAAGCATCTGACGCTGCGAACCTACCTCGATGGCTACACCCTCGGACCCCTCGACAGCAAGGCCTGGCAGAGTCTACGCGGAAACAAGGCGGCTATGGGCTTCATCCGCAAGAACACGCTCGCGAACCTGTCCCGATGGTTCAGCTACATTGAGCAGGCGCACCCTGAGCTCGGACAGGAGGCCAAGGCCGCCGATGCCGCTTCCAAGGCCAAGACGGCGGCTGCCAGCAAGGCTGGCGCCAACTACAACCTCGCTCTCCAGGATGCCGACAAGGGCGTCGTCACACGTTTCCTTCCCGAGCCTTCGTAAGCTTCAAACACGGCGCACAGTGTCCCCCAATGATTACTGACTGCTGCAGCGGCTACCTCCACATTGGACACGCCAAAGCTGCCCTCCTCTCCGACTACTTTGGCCATGTCGCCTACAAGGGCCAGATGCGCCTCCGCCTCGACGACACCAACCCTTCCAAGGAGAAGCAAGAGTTCCAGGACGCCATTGTCGAAGACCTCTCCCTCATGGGCATCAAGCCCGACACAATGACCTACACCTCGGACTACTTCGACTACCTCTACGACATGTGCATCAAGCTGATCAAGATGGGCAAGGCCTACGCCGACGACACCGACCAGGAGACCATGCGTGACGAGCGTATGCACGGCCGCCCCTCAAAGCGCCGCGAACTATCCGTCGACGAGACTCTGCGCATCTTTGAGGAGATGAAGAAGGGCAGCGAGGAGGGACTTGCCAACTGCATCCGCGCCAAGCTATCTGTTGACAACCCCAACAAGGCCATGCGCGACCCCGTCATCTACCGTTGCAACGTTGCGCAGCCTCACCATCGTACCGGCAGCAAGTGGAACGTGTATCCCATGTACGATTTCGCCTGCCCCGTCGTCGACAGCCACGAAGGCGTCACCCACGCCCTCCGCTCCACCGAGTACACCGATCGCAACCCCCAGTACCAGTGGTTCATTGATACCTTGGGTCTGCGACAAGTACACATGTGGGATTTCTCGCGCCTCAACTTTATCAAGACTTTCCTCTCCAAGCGCAAGCTCGCTAAACTCGTCGACAGCGGCAAGGTCTGGGGATGGGACGACCCTCGCATGCCCACCATCCGTGGTGTCCGCCGTCGCGGTATGACTGTTGCCGCCCTCCGTGACTTCATCATCAAGCAGGGCCCTAGCCGTAACATTGTCTCCATGGATTGGACCACTTTCTGGGCTGCCAACAAGAAGGAGATTGACCCCATTGCGCCCCGCCACACTGCTCTTCTCAAGAAGGACCTAGTCAAGGTTGATCTGTCCGGCTCTGAGACCCCGTCTGGCGTCGTTGTCGAGGAGCGTCCCAAGCACCCCAAGAATGCCGACGTTGGAAACAAGCAGGTCTACTTTTCACCTCAAATTTATCTTGACCAGGCCGATGCCAAGACGTTCAAGGCTGACGAGGAGATTACTCTCATGGGTTGGGGTAACGCTTTTGTTCGCGATATTGCCTCTGGCGACCCTATCCCTAACCTGAAGCTGGAGCTCAACCTCAGGGGCGACTTCAAGACGACTGAGAAGAAGGTCACTTGGCTGTCGGCGCAGGGATTCGATTTGGTCCCTGCTGAGATGTGGGAGTTTGACTACCTCATCACCAAGGACAAGCTCGAGGAGGAGGACAACCTCGAAGACTACCTGAACCCCAACACTGCCAGCATGGAGGAGGCTGTCTGCGATCCCGGCGTTGGTAAGCTCAAGAAGGACGACATTATCCAGCTTGAGCGTCGCGGTTTCTTCCGCGTCGACAAGGGTCTGGGAGACTGGGCCGAGGGCGAGGCTGGCGAGAAGGGGCCCCGCGTCGTCCTGTTTGCCATTCCTACTGGCAAGGGCGGAAAATAATGAAAGAAAAAAGTGAAAAGCATATACATGAATAAAATGACTTGATAGGACCAAGACTATTTACATAACAAGCCCGTGACATGCTATTTACATGCTAGCCTTCTACATGGAGCCATGATCATGTAGCTTCAAGGTAAGCACGTGAGCATGCTCTTTAACTTGTCGAGGACAGCTTGCTGCTTAGCCACATCATTGCTGGTCGTCTTGTCCTTTGCATCACCGATACTGACCGAGACATAGCAGCCCTTTTGATCATGCACATGGTGCTCCGTGGGCAGCCTGTCACTTCCGCACCACTGCACGTCCTTGGGCGAAAAGAGGCCCGGGTTGATGCGGCTCAGCACCCACTTGAACGACGCGGCATCCGGACAGCCGTCGTCGACGTCTGGAAAGTTGACGTTGAGGAAGACGTCGTCGGGCAGGTACGGCTTGCCCGCAGCGACGACGGCATTCGTCAGGTTGGCGGCGAGCTGGGCGTAGACCTCGCTGACGTGCGGCACGGGGCTCGTGTCCCAGCGCAGGCGGCCGCCGTCGGCGCCGGAAAAGGCGAGGGCGGGGATGCGCGCCGTGTGCGCGGCGTAGGCGGCGGCGCCGACGGTGCCGGAAAAGGGCACCGCGAGCCAGAGGTTGGCGCCAACGTTGGGGCCCGACACGGCGAGCTCCGGCGAGGCGCCGTCCCACAGCTGCGGGCCAAACGTGTCGATGCCGTACTTGATGGCCGTGACGGGGAACGAGTTGACCCAGTTGAGCTCCGGCCGGGTGGCGTTGTGGCCGACGGGGCCAGAGTCGGGCGGGCACGAGCCGTACTGGCACGGTTCCTTGCGGTCGGCAGGCGGTTCGTCCCTAGAGGCTGGAGCCCGAGCGAGAGAGCCGTGTTAGGATGTTGCGCAAGGGGGGAGACACGGCCTTTGGGGGAGGGCGGCGAGGACGTACAGCTGCCGGACTTGTCCTCGGCGGGACACGAGAGCACCACGTCGTGGCCGGAGGCGATCAGGGCTTCCTCAAAGGAGCGCGCGTAGAGCTCGGCCCAGCCGTCATCGTTGCCCTGCACGATGCGGATGCCCTGCACGGCGAGGGCCTGCAGAATGGCGAGAGCGGCAACGGTCTTCATGCTTGCAGCGAGCGGGTGCTGTTGCTGCTTGGCGCGAGTTGGTAGGAATCGCCTGGTCGTCGCTAGTCAAGTAACTAGTTGCAAGGTGCCGAATCGTAGGACCCTAATAAATGCAGCGGCCAAGATGCAGAAGTGAGGAGCATGAGTATTTGAATATCGCCAAAAGTATCGCATCGAAGCACCGCCGACGACCTAAACTTAATTCGCCCGCGCCGGATCCTCGTCTAGGAACCGTGCGGTGCCGAGGCGCGCCCGTAAGCTGACCTTTAGATACTGGTAGTTATTTATTGCCCTCGGCCACATGGCCGCCCGCAGGAAAACGTGCCACTGGGGCCGTCCAAGCACCACCGGCCGCCCTCTCACCGGAAGAGGCTCCTGAAATAGTTAGCCAATGCTGCGAGGATGTGGTTGATTGGAGGGCTGATCCGCACTGAGCGCTGCAGAGTGCAATCGTCCCCGCCCCGGGTGGCGCTTCTAGTTAGAGCTCCTGCGAGATTAGTTATGGGGGCCTCGGATGGGCCAGGGTGATTTATAAATAGCGGACGGAACTTGAGTTGAGAGTCGTCACGGGCGGCCATGGCCATGAAAGCAGCGCAAATAAGCAAGCCTGCGCACAACTTTGACGTTCAAGCCCCTTTTTCGGTTCCGTCCGTAGCACCTGCGGCAGAGAAGAATTTGGTGACATTGATAACTAGGATGTCGGTGCGGTTTGGCGGCATATTTGGACTTTGTACCGCTCTGGTGGTCATGTCTCAGAATAGTACTCTGTAGCAATGCCAAGAGACGAATCTGTCACTAGGAGAGGTAGACACGGAGAACCGAGCCGAATGGAGCGCATGAGCCGCGACGAAGCATTAGCAACAAAAACATAGGTTTAACCTGCTAACTATGACATTGATGGGTTCGCCGCGGCCGCCAGTGCGCCAACAATCGGACAACTTGCACATGTTGCTCACTGTTTCTGTAGTGTCATTTGTCCTTTTTTTGGTCAATGTGGCGCACCCACAACGCCAGAAACGAGCTATCAACATGCATGGCCACGTCAAAAGTCGCCTGTACGGCGGCAACATGGTTCGCTTCGCTGTTCGCACAATCCGTTCACGGTGATCCAACGCAGAGCTGCCCGATTTCGCGTCAGGTGCGAAATGAGGAGATGCGCGTGCGGTGCTCCGTGCCAATGAGGACCAGACTTGTGCCGTCCCAAGCACTCGCTGCAATGTCCCGTGTAAGCTGCCTTGACATATACTGAGGTGTCTGTGCTGAGCTGCCTTCTGCATTGCGAACCATTTGGGATATACCCAATGGCCATGGTCGGGCTGAACAGTCGTTTTCGTAGACGACATAAAAGAAGCATTTTCGCCAAAGGCTGCTGAAAGCTCAAGAAATTTGCACCAGGGGGTAGCAGCCACCGTTTCGGTAGATTCCTCTCCAGTACATGCAGCATTCTCCCCGACACGATGGCGCACACTGCAGACAAGGAAACACAGCTCGCCTGCGTATCGTTTCTGTACGAGGCCGTCAACGAGACTTGCCGCACCAGTGCGGATGTCACCCACTCTTCTGGTCTCGCATGCCCCGAGGAGAATCTGTCAGACCCGGAAATCTTTCTGTGCAAGCTCGCTCAGATTTGCGATTCCAAAAGAGGCGGCGACACCATCACGGCCGTAGTGTGTCTCAAAGGCCCTGGCGGAAACCCAGAGTACATCTTGAGTTCCAATGCCAGGCAAGATTCAGACTTGAACAGTTGTGTTGGTTACTTGAAAGGCTTGCTGAATTACATCATCGAGAACCCAGATGGCTTGAAGCCCAGAGCACTGCGCAAGCAGATACTCTGGCGCATTCTGGAGTTCAACGTTGGCAGGGTTGGGCTCTACCTAAAGGTGCTGTTTGAAACCATGGAGCACTGTATTGACAATTGCTACGAAGGGAGCTGTGAGTTGAAAAAAAAAAATTGTTGCAGACAACGAAAAGCTAAAATCGGTAACAGATTCCGCTGTTATGAAGCACCTTCTCACGATTCAAGAGCGGTGCGGGTTTGAGATTGTTATGGAGAGCTCCGCGAACAGCAAGTCACTTTGTATGCTTGAGACACAACTGCTCAGTCCTGCCCTCAACTGACCGCTATTCATCAGTCCTTAGAAATTGTGAAAACTTGATCAACATTGTCCAAGATACGAAAGCCAAAGGGTTCGCACGCATCCTGGACGAGCAAGCCAACATGCCCAGCAATCCGTACTGGAGGCAGCTACGGCATCTCCTTGGCCGCCTGCACTCGTACCGCCAGGCGGCCGACACCATCTTCGCGGCATCCATAGCACAGGAAAACTTGTTCCGCAACTTTACGGTAACATTCGTCTCTTCGGCGCCGCCCGCCCGCAGTCTAGTGCCGCAGGGCGTCCCGCTGCATCAACTGCTGCGCATCGCTTTTCCTGACTCCGCAGGCTTCGCCGCCTCGTGCGGCAGCGACATGGCCGAGCTCGAGAATAGCGGCCTGCACGATCATGTGGCTAGACTGCAGCACCGACACCGTACCAGGACAACGGTGCACTGCGAGGTGCTCCTCCACGGCTACCTCTTTGAGCGGGACAAGACGCTGCCGATGCAGTTCTTCGAGGATACCTGCTTCATCGCCACGAGTAAGCCGCCTTGCAAGCTGTGCCACGTCTACTTTGCCGCGCAATGCGGCCACTTTCGCGTGCGGGCGCCACACCTCAACATCTACCTCAAGTGGCGTCTCCCAGACGTCCACGATGCGGATCGCGAGGACGTTCTGGACGACATGATTGAGCAGATGCAGAACGATACGGAATCGCTGCTCCGCGACAAGCGTGCACTCTGGCGGCGCAACGACTCCCGCACGGATACGCGCGCGGGGTTTCAGTCGGTGCTCATGGGCGCGATGATGGGCCGGTCGCGTGACGGAGGCGTGAGCGTGCGGCCAGAGTCGGCAACGAGTATGCGCTCACAGACGGTGTCGGAGATGATGCCTCCCAACTTTCCGCAGCCGGTGTCTACAGCAACAGCTGCTGAAGGATGGGGCCTTCTTGGATAGAAGCATGAGTTTTGTACCCAACGAAGCATGCTTGTAATTAGTGGCATAACTTAAGCGTTTTAAGTACTGGGTAATTCCTGAACAGTTGGGGCCGAGAGGGCCATGACTTCCTTTCGCTATATGCTGCATTCACCTCGACAGTGAGCTATGCTGTAGAAAGCACGCCCAAGCTAGATCTCACACTCTGGGGCCAGATCTATTCTCACGCTTTGATTAGACGTATATGCATCTTTGCCTGCAAGTCAAAATCTACTGAATAGTACGACAAACATGTGTCGTCTGGCATTCCATCTCTTTGAAGTCTCACTGTGACTGGAAAGCTTAAAGTTCACAAGGCAACAACAGCAACGTCAGAACCAAATACTTGCAGTGCAATTGTCCTGACTTGAAAATGATGATAATTATCACGCCGAATACCACAATGCACCCAAGGCACCAGGAGTATGGACAAGTGTTTCAGCCTCTCTGACGACACAAAGAAACAATACTTGTAGCAGAACATATATCCTAAAGAAGGACAATAAATGTGCATCTATGGAGCAATAAAATTTGGCCTAAGCTGCAAGTCTGCTAGCGTTCTGGGTGCCGAGCATTATGAGGATGCGGGAGCGAGGAGTTCCGCAAAGTAGCCACAAATGACACGAGCAAGAGGTACCTTGAGAGCTGATGAATAAATTCTCGAGCTTTACTGAATTAGAAACAAACATACGCGTTTCAAGTTTAGCAGGACAGGGTACGGTTGCCGACGAGGTAGAATCGTCTGGCCGAAGAGTTTCTCTGCCGTTGTGGCCTCAGCAAGAGATAGGGAAGGTCACAGCAATAGACTGAGCTGGTTGCCGCGGATAGCCTCTAGTACTATAAACCGAAGAATCCTCATTCCTAATTCGCACAAGTGCTTCTCGCGTCTTGGACTCGTGCTGGTGTCTTTTCGGACAATCACGGCCAGGATGTCGGTAGTTGCACGCACCTAGTTCCATCATGGTGGTTGTTTCGCTAAGAGAATAGCCAATGGGGACAACGAAGACATGGAACCAACTAGAGAATTACCAATCACTTGCAGAGTCCGAATACATTGTGTGTGCGTTGGGAGCTCACGTTCTAGACCAGACTTGGCATGTTGCGCCACGCGGCATGGGGGCGATAAGGGCACGAGCTGTCACGCCTGTCAGGCGGGGGAGAAAATTCACCGAAGGATCTTATCTAGCAGAGGCTAGTCGGCCATAATCATCAGCCCCCTCTGTCTTCATTGCCTTCCTAATACGGCATGTGTGATCGCACAACGGGGATAGCGATCCAAAGACTATTTTAAGCATACCACACTCATATGAAAAATGCGGAGACGTGCTGTCCAATTTGCGGGGGTGGATATCTGTGGATAGGCCAGTCAATATAGATTGCTTTGTTTAGTTTTGAAGAAATCCTGGCGGTTGGCTGACGGGCCGATTTAAGGCTAATTAGGAAGGCGAAAACTGGGATCGCCCGTCTGGCTCCTGTGTGCTTATACGCCAAGTCTGAGATTGGGGTTGCACCGGCTTACGGACGATATGCCCGATTAGGCAGTTGCGCATTTATTCTTCAGAGTACACGATTAGACAATGCGGACTGCGGCGAGCAACGCGTACCATCCATTCTCTCACTCTGCGGGCTACCAGGGCATCGCCAACGGCTTTGTAATAGGTCTTGCAAATATGCATGCCGGGCAATGCAAAGAGTCGAAACAAGTATATAAAGACCGTCGTCTGTCTGACAGTCGACAGAAATATCCCAGACTCGACTCATCTCTCAAGCAGCCTCTGCACTCTCACAACCTCGGCCCAGTTCTTACATCTTTGCTTGATTCACCATGGAGCTCACAAAGTTCCTCGCCTTTCTGGCCGCTGTCCTGCCCGTTGCCTACGGTGCGCCCACGCAGTCCGCCAACGACCTGCACCCGCAGATCCTCGAGGCCATGAAGCGCGATCTGGGACTCGACGCCGAGCAGGCCACGGCCCGCGTCGCCCGGGAGCTGCAGGCCAGCAACGTGATTGAGCAGGTGCGCAACTCTGTCGGCGACGCCTTTGCCGGCGCCTGGATCGACGCCGACGTCGTGCACGTTGGCGTGACCGACCAGGCCTCGGCCGAGCACGTCACCTCGGCCGGCGCCACGCCCATTGTCGTGAGCAACAGCCTGTCCAAGCTGGAAAAGGCCAAGGCCGACCTCGACAAGGTCTTTGTCGGCGGCCAGACCAACGCCCGCCAGTCCGCCTCGGGCGGCAGCTCTGGCATCGCCTCTTTCTACGTCGACGTCGCCGCCAACAGGCTCGTCATCGAGGCCCTCGCCGACAGCCACGGCCACGCCGACGAGCTGGCCGCGCAGGTCGGCCTGACCGCGTCCGAGTACGAGGTGCGCACGGCCGAGCAGATGCCCACCACCATGGCCACGGTCCAGGGCGGCGACGCCTACTACATCAACCGCGCCGCGCGCTGCTCCGTCGGCTTCTCCGTCACCACGGGCTTCGTGTCGGCCGGCCACTGCGGCGACCCCGGCGACTCGGCCACCACGAGCGCCGGCGCGGCCCTCGGCACCTTTTCCGGGTCCGTCTTCCCCGGCAGCGCCGACATGAGCTACGTCCGCACTGTAAGTGGCACCACGCTCCGCGGCTACATCAACGGCTACGGGCAGGGTAGCTTACCCGTCAAAGGCAGCACCGAGTCTGCCGTCGGGGCCAGCATCTGCCGCTCCGGCTCAACCACCCAGGTCCACTGCGGCACCGTCCGCGCAAAGGGCGCCACCGTCAACTACGCCGAGGGCTCCGTCACCGGCCTCACCCAGACCAACGTCTGCGCCGAGCCCGGCGACTCGGGCGGTTCTTTCTACTCCGGCACCCAGGCTCAGGGTGTCACCTCGGGAGGCAGCGGCAACTGCCAGAGCGGAGGAACCACCTACTTCCAGCCCGTCAACGAGATTCTTCAGACCTACGGTCTTACTCTTGTCAAGGCATAAGTAGGCTACTAGTTGTTGCGAAATCCTGGACATATTCGAAAGCACTAGCAAGTATATACTCAATGAAAAAAAGAAGTTTACATACGAAGACTCATCTGAAACGTCAACTTCGTGCGTGACGCCATGCCGAAGATGGCATGAGCAATTTAGCAGGTGTAGCGGAGTAGTGTAGATGGAATGGAGAACACAGTCTTGAAGCAGGAGGGTGAGCAAGATGCTGGATTGTCAGCATTTTCGGTACCTTAGATCTTGTTTGGGATTGACTTTGACATAGAACAGCATCATGATACATGTAAAAACATGGACCGCTTCATTGACCTAATTCCCAACCACACAGTAAAAGGCGGCAATATTCCTTCTGCTGACAAAAGAGTCGGCTTGACGTGCTAAATGCCATTCAAACGCCGTGAGCCACCACTCGCGGATTTTGAATTGTCCTCGGCCCAGTCTGTGTGCCCTTGTATCATAGAATCATAGGTTCATACAGTGTCTCCTTGGCTGAGCTATACTCAACCACTGCATCTTCGCTGCCGCCATCTTCAAAGTGAATCTTGGCGTGCTCTATTCTATCCCCAGCAAAAGGACTTTTCTTCTCGCTGGCGCCAGAGGCATCCTCTAGCTCCAGGATCCTGTCGACAAGGTTTCCGACCATCTTGGCGGACCAGATGCCCTTGGCCAGTCGAGCGCGGTGGAAAATATCAGCGACCTCGCGTCTTAGACTGTTGGAGCATCTCATGAAAATGGCAAAGAGAGCTGGCACAACACCAACGATAAAGTCAAAGTCTGGATCTGTTGCTTGGAAATGCTGTTGCCTTTTGTCTTTTCTTTTGTCATTGTCGTCATCTTTGTGGCTCTTGCTGGCTTCGTCAGAGACTCTGCCCGCCTTCATGTCGAGCCCAAGCGCACGTTTGGCAAGCATCACCATTTCAGCGTAGCCTTCCTCTTGAACATCCCAGCTCAGTAAAACTACGCCAATGTGTCGCTTCATCAGCTCCAGCACCGCAACTGTTCTCTCGAAAATGTTTTGATCAGCTCGGTTTTGGTTGCTGGCCAGGAGGGCTTCGAATGCACGGGACCAAGAGCCGACGTGCTCATTGTGCACGTGGTTGGCTGCCCGCCCTCGAAGTATGTCGGCAGTGATACACGCGTGAGCGTGCAGAATGGCATCTTGCGCGTCCTCGAGAGACGAAAATGGACCATCAATGGGCACGTGCCGGGATTCGAATGCGCCATCATGGCCAAACAAGAACTCGGGATCCAGGCCACCGATAATCTTCCCACGGTCGAGGTTAGTGCTCCAGACTTTGGCCAAGAAAATGAAAGATGGGAATTTTGGGCTTCTTACATCGGACAATTGAACTTCTACGCGGCAGAATATGTCTTCAAGTGACGAGATCATGGGCTCAATGTCTGCTTCGATGCTCGGGTCGCTGCTGGTCAGAGCCCCCTTGCTGGATCTATATTCTTTGATCATTTTTCGGCCGCAGTAAAAGAGTCGCATCGAAGATGCTACTCGTCCACTCAATCCCTGTAGCAATTAATAAGTAAGGGTGGATGATTTCTACTCCGTGTGGCTTTGGGGGACGCGACTCGCACCTCTCTACACATGAATAGCAGACAGGAGCACACGTTGATGTGAATGAACCTCCGTTTGTGCTTCTGCTTGTGCTGAAATGCCGGGTCATCTTTCAGATAGCCCAGTGCCAGGCCATAGTGTCGCGAGGACAACTCGCTCTCCCGACTCGGGCCTTTTCTGTTGCTTGGGTCCAAGAGCCACTCATGAGACGACGCAAGCGAGATGAGGGCGTGACGAATACTCGGCTCGACGTGCGCCACCTGCAGCACCCGCGTCCGCCAGGCAGACTCGGGAAACATGGGCAGGAAGTCTGGAATCGTCTTCTCCATGAAGAACTGGAGGTAGCGGCTCTCGTTCCCGGGGTCCGAGCAGCGGACATATGGCGACTCCTCGGGGGCGAGTTGGAGAGGCACGACGGCCGCGGCCTTGGGCAGGATGTTACGAAAGCTGTATCGTGAGGCCCCGGCCGTTTCATTGCGATAGCGACATGTTTTGCCTGCTGCAGTACCTGCAAGGACATCAGCGACGATGCGGGGAGACGCGTGCAATCGAGCACATTCAAGACGGAGCAGGCCGTATGCTAACATTTGGCGCAGTCTGGGCGCGTCTCATCACATTTCACTCGGCGTGCTGATAATTCGACTTGTTAGTATGCTTACATGCAGCGCTACGCAAAAGTAGCTCGCAAAAGGACAAGATCATGGCTTGCGGCTGACTCACCCCTGCTTTTGCGTCAACGATGGACTTTTTTCTTCTCCGTCTCCTCTTTTCTTCCTCTAATATCGAGGCGATACGGAGATGGCGATCTCACTAGTTCAGAGTCGACGTTTCTCTACGTACCTGCAGGTAAGACATCCAGTGCGAACTTTGGCTGCCCACTTCTTCTTCCTCTCCTCGTCTTGGATGGCGCGCGGCATCGCCAGTTTTTTGAGGAAGCTCAGATTCTCAACTAGCGAGAGTTGTTGTAGGTCGTGTGATTTTCTCGAGTCGAGATGAGAAGGATCGTCAAGCAACCGTCCTGTCTGTTTATGCCCGTGACGTCAGTGTAGCACCCAGACAGCCACAGTGGGGGCGGTTGCAGCAAACAAGGATCGTCATCACGAGAGACTTGGTCTAAATGTTGATGCTTTTTTGGGGGGGGGGCAATTGTGATGAGTAGCTACGTCGCTAAGTTGTTGAATACTCTATCATACTCCAGCATTATGAAAACGAACGTCGCGTCCAAGAGCACTGTTAGACTCGCATCGTTTTGTTTCCAATGAGTGGGATTCCCGTGAGGGAAATTATCGTGGCGATGACGATGCGCCTCGACCGTAGTACCTTGCAAATCACTCGCTACCGCCGCCGTGCCTATGGCTTGTAAAATATACCCATCGGTGTTGCTATCAAATCGAGGTCGCAGGATTATGGCCATGGACGACGAAGCCACCCAGCAAATCAAGTCCCCCAGCTGCACCTGGTCGGATGCTAGACCAATCCTGAAATCTTTGCGGCGAAAGAAAGAGAGCATTTGGTATAGGCGTACTCCTGTCCCCGATTCTTTGTGCATATTCTCCGGTTTCGAGCCATACTGCGGCTCTATCATGTTGGCTTGCAACTTTTCTACGATGCGTGCATTGCTTGAATGTGCGTGCAATCCAAAGGCCGCCCTGTACCGCTCTACCGGCCACTGTACGTCACTGCTATACGTGAAGCACGCGCGGGCAAGATCCTGCCCGTTCGGCCTCAGTACTTCTTTCAAGAGCATGTCGCTCTCGGCGTGCGCGGGTCCGGCAGCATCAATGTTGTGCATATGCACCTTGTCTTCCCACAGCTCTTGTTTCATCGGGTCGTTCACGATCTCGTTTGGCCGAGGGCCAATGTGCCGGACACAACCCAGCACTTTAGCAGGCACTTGGAAACCCTTGGACGAATCGGAATTGCGTATAATCGGCGTCGTCTCTTCTGCAGGCCGCAGAATATGGTCGAGGGGGTTGCACTCCTTCCCCATGAGAAGATACTTGACAAGACTGCCCGTAGATATAACTTCGTCGTCCTTAAACATATCACGGCCGTACGCAAACTCCATGACGTCCTTCCAAACCTCAAACGGGCTTTTGTAGTAGTCAATTGGGAAGAGGCGAGCGTCAGTAGCAAGGCCAATCAGGCCGTACACCTTGTCCCTCGATTCCTTGCACTGCGCATCCTTGTACTCGTGAAGTAACTTGAGGAGCCCGCAGCTACCATTGTGTCGTCCAAGACGCTGCTTATGAAGCCTGAAGGGACCCTCAGTGCCAACAATTTTCAGAGCCAACGAGTTGATGAAGCTGTTCCAGTCAGCCTCATAATTTCCAATGCACACCGTCAGCTCCGCTGCGAGGCCAACCTCCTGCACTATCCATACCCTGTTCCAATACTCATTCCGATACAAGTCTTTAGCCAGCGAGAGGCTGGAAGCGTCCTCGTCATACGCAGTCTTTGCAACCTCATCTTGGCTCGCTGTGCTGTTCGGCCTCGCCACCTCTGTACCAATGGTTACCTCGCCCTTTGGCCCCTTACCAAGCGCTTGCAGCTGCGAGAGACTCGCAGCGTACTCTTCGTACCTTTTCCCCAGCCAGACAATGACGCGAGATGCACGATAATAAATTGCCCGCATCAATCTGACTTGCGCGCTGCGCTCGTCCTTATTCTCCTGGTCGATGCAGAGGGCATCGATCCAGAGCAGTGACCCCATCCGCCGAGAGTCTCGTAGATAAAACAATGCATCGAGTAAGTTTTGCTTGACCTTGCACTCCACGCCGTTCAGGAGAATGCACTCGGCGGCCGTTTTATCACCCCATTGGTAGGATAGCGCCTCGAAGACGGGAAGCTCTCCAAAGGGAATCTCCGACACCTCGCACGAGATGCGGTCGTCGGACGAACTCGCCGATTGGATAGTCAGGAATCTGGTGCTGCTGACCACTTTGTCTAGCGGCTTGTACGGAGTTTGCCCTTCGAGCGCTGCGTTCTGGGCCTGGCTGCTTGCGGGCTCTACGTCCACGCGTCGGCGAGATGAATTCGCAGTCATACTAAAACGGGCGTTCGAAGTGATGATGATGATAATGATGATGAAGATGTTGGAATCTCCTAGAGAGCGGTGTTGTTGTCTGTGCAACCATCAAGAGTCAAGTCAAGCCGGTGTTTTATGTAAAGATAGGGAAACTGGCTGCCTCGCGGTCAGCCTCATGCACCTCGGGCGCTTCGCCTGCCAATAGCGGGCCGCCCAAACAGGCCGTGTTGAAAAACTTGCCCTGCTACCAACGGCGGCGCAGTTACTATACTTTACCATATGCGCTGGCCGTGTGTCCTGTTGTGCATGTTCAAATTTGTTGCTTGGCGTGCACTGTTTAAGAGAAAAAGGGACCCCGCGTAGTGCGATTTAAGAGTTGTGCGCCTTGGCTACTTTTGTGTACTTCTGGAGCTATGTCTTGCTTCGCTGCAAATATGACCCTGGCGACTTGCCGACCGCACATGGGCGCTATTTCCACCTTGTTCCTTCTAGCAATGGTGATTTCCGCCAAGCGCAAGGACAAACGAGTCCATCTTGTGACTGTGCATGCATGTGCAATGCAATTCAGATTTCTTGATGGCACGCATCACTGTTGCAGCGAAAATCGGATCACTCCTGTAGCGGAAGAATAAAAAGGGTGAGAAGCTTAGGCGTCGGACTCGGGTCGGACCTGTGCTGCCTGAGGGCCCTTCTGGCCCTGCTCCGCGACAAACGACACAGTTTGTCCCTCCTTGAGGGCCTTGAATCCGGACGTCTCAATGGCCTTGAAGTGGACAAACAGGTCGGCACCGCCGTCGGCGGGGGTGATGAACCCGTATCCCTTCTCGTCGTTGAACCACTTGACGGTTCCTTGCTGGCGGTCGCTCATTTTGTCGAGGTTGAAATTCTATAACCGATGCCTGTCAGTCGCGATCTCATTGCAGGGCGAGAAGAGGATTCGGGGATCAAAAGAGGGAAAATCTCAATAATTCATGACTTACGGGACGGGAAATTGATTAAATCAGGAAAGAAATTGCTGTTCTACCAGGTTTTGTGAACAGGTGAAAAGTGAGGTGTGTAGTATGGAGCTTTTCACAATAAGCACCTGGTGCGGGGTTCATTGAAGCCTTCGTGCCACGAAAACTGGGGGCGCGGCACGTGTAGCACTAACGCTGCTAG
The DNA here is from genome assembly GCA_030778065.1 of Akanthomyces uredinophilus. Taxonomy (NCBI): domain Eukaryota; kingdom Fungi; phylum Ascomycota; class Sordariomycetes; order Hypocreales; family Cordycipitaceae; genus Akanthomyces; species Akanthomyces uredinophilus. Next base: position 38,349 of record JAPFRW010000282.1, read on the forward strand.
GGTGACGCGCAGACAGCCACAGCTTGCTTGCCTGCTATCATGGTGCATGCTTCTATTGCGACATTATGCGTTTCTATGCACCATGCAGATGTCAGCAGTCATCGCCATTTGCCAGAGTGGGCAGAGCAGGGGTATCCGAGAAGACTTGCGCCGTCAACCGAGTTGCTCTATGGATCTGTAGGCAGCATTTCCCTGCTCTGGCTGCAAGGAAAACACCCTCTCTCAGTATCCGTTTTTAGCGTTTATAACGCACAAAATAATATACGAAATCATATACTACACGTGATGAAATATTCGCACCCATATTCCGACGTTGTGCATGCTTCTTTTGCGGGATGCTTATTTACTTAATATCGACAAATTACTGCAATATTCCTTTTTTTTTGCGACAGGGCTGGCCATTCAGCCCTACCATACGGTGGCGCAAGTTTGCCTCAACTTTCAAAACAAACATGCGTTTTTGATCTTTGCAATATCTGCCACTTGAAACTTCGAGTCTTGATTGTTCAGGTCTTGAATTACCGCATTTTTCTCATCTTCTAGTATTTGTGACTAGGATGCAAGAGCAGCCGCCACACCAGACCAAACCTGGTCCATTCTTGACCGCCCGAAGCACTTTAATAAAGCTTCAATCCAAAACGTTCCAACACAAAACAGTAGCTCAGAATCGTAAACGAAGAGACTAACGTTACTTTTTTTGGCTGCTCATACCTTGCCATCGGCACGGAAACGAAGTCGCCTGTCATGTGCAAATCGCTTCTTCTAACGGGCAGCGTGCTAGCTTCTACTATCATTCGAAGGAGAACGATGAAACCCCCAAAAAAGTTGCGGAAAAAATAGCAAAGATCCCTGTTGCCAAGTAGTGACATACCTGTACCGTTCTACAGTTGTACCACCACGTCGGTGTCTTGCCTACTGCTGTGTTCTGCGTCGCACAACTTTTGCTGCTTCTCACACTGCGCAGACGCCTGCCTAGCCAAGCGAGGACAAATTTACGACGCAACAATGATCAAATCCCGACTACTCCGAACAGATACTGACCAGCAATCGCATTGGCGTATCATTCAGTCCCTTCGGGCGTCGCATTTGCCGACGGCCGATACGAGGTCGTGCACAAGTAGTAGCAGCCCGTGACGAAGACAAAGTCGGCGGCTTCCCAGCCAATCGCTGAGCTGAATGAAGAGGCCGCCTTGGATTGATTAAGCTGGGGAGAATGCTCGCCGGCCGATTGGTGCAGTCCCTTGCTTTTATTTCGCCTTTGAAGCGGCTGGCTCAGCCGGCCGACTGGCGAGACCATATTCAGCAGCCAGATGGGCTTCAGACTCGACCTCTGGCGAGCGGGCATCTTGTACGGACTTTTCAACACTAGCGTGCTCATGGCTGTCATGACAGAATTGATATAAACCTGTTGGGTGGTTAACTCCTTTCGTTGGTGTGGCCACCGTTGGTGTGTTGGCATTGAAGCCCTGGGCTTTCAGATCGTGAAATTGAGTGCAGGGCCCTTTCGCCTGGCGAGAGGCATGACAACGGATTCCATAATACACGATTAGTAGAGACAATCAGTCGAGTTATTTTAGGCAATTCGATGAGCAATTTCGCGGCACACTACCGGTCGCTCTCGTGTTGGCGACTCCAAAGCAAAGTCTCTTGGACCGGTACACACACAGCCGTGGCAACTGCACCGTAGCTGGCGCCACCAAACCGTTCGTCGAAGCGCTAATCGATTTTCTTTTCGACGTAAAGAATCTCGGTGCGCGAGGCAGTGACGCTCTTCACCTGCGGAGACTCTGAATCGCCATCGAATGTTAATGCGCGCCAAGCATTGATGAACTTCGCCGCCAGGGATCGACCAGATGCGGCCGGCTCAAATCAAGACCATTTATATGAGACAACTTCTCAGAAACTAGTGACGTTATGAACGCTCATTCAAATAGCTAAATTACCTTTTTTTCCTGCAGTGCGTTCCCGCGCATGCTGTATTTGCACTCCGTACTCATACCACGTTGGTGGTTGGAGCAGACAGGCGCCGAGTAGGGTCTCCCTGTCGCGGGCTTTGGGCGTTTTCAATCACATGGAACTAATTCTTGTTCTATACTATAAGATACTCCGTCTCGAGAACGACAATAGCCATCACCTCCAACTGAGCCATGCAGACTTGCAGCAAGTCAGCCCCAAGCCCCACGGGTGCGCGGGTTGGATCTGGCAGTCGCGTCACTCCGGGCTTCTGATTGGCCCATCTGAAATTTCTATTCCCTCATGCGCCCATCCCTGCCCGGTGCATGTCACTGATATAAGTCGGCCACTTTTACATTGCCCCATGTGGATTGCACTCTTCAGTCTTGTTCCTCATAATCTCATTCCTTTCCGTTTTTTCCTCTCGAAAAGACACAGCTTCATCATTATTCAGCTGCACTTTTGCCTGTCTTTCACCTTGGTCAGCCATGGCCACCAAGCACGACAAAGAAGCACCACCCCGCGAGGACGTCCTCGAATGCGGCCAGGTACCACCACCGGCCGAGACAAAGACCTCGGCACTCAAGTCCCTAGGATGGCTGGACCGATTCCTCGCCGTCTGGATCTTTCTCGCCATGGTCATTGGCATTTTGCTGGGTAACTTTGTGCCGCACATTGGGGCGTCGCTCCAGCGCGGGCAGTTTGTCGGCGTGTCGGTGCCAATTGGTATGTCCCACGCACGCATCCATGTCTGTCGCACGAAACAATACTAAACATGTTCAATTGTAGCAATTGGTCTGCTGGTCATGATGTATCCGATTCTATGCAAAGTCCGCTACGAGACGCTGCACATTATCCTACGTCAAAAGACACTATGGAAGCAGATTGGCTTTTCCGTCTTTATCAACTGGGTCATCGCGCCGTTTTTCATGGCACGTCCATCTCCTTTTCCTTTTCTTTTACCCTCTTTTCTTTGTTCCTGTCTTGTTTCTGCCCCTGTTCCTCTTCTTCGTGTTCATATTCTGACCAGTGGATGTCTAGATGGCTCTCGCGTGGACATTCCTCCCCGACGAGCCCACCCTCCGCGCCGGCCTCATCCTCGTCGGTCTCGGGCGGTGCATCGCCATGGTTCTCATCTGGAACGGTCTCGCCGGCGGCGACGCCGAGTACTGCGCCATCCTCGTCGCCGTCAACTCGATTCTCCAAATGGTGCTCTTTGCGCCCCTCGCCATCTTCTTCCTGCGCGTCATCAGCCACACCTCGACCTCGACCGTCTCTTACTCCGTCGTCGCCACCAGCGTCGGCGTCTTTCTCGGCATCCCCCTCGGCGGCGCCATCCTCACGCGTCTCGCCCTCCGCCGCGTCTTCGGCGGCGAGTGGTACGAGCGCACCTTTGTCGCGTGGCTCTCGCCGTGGTCGCTCGTCGGCCTGCTCTACACCATCATTGTGCTGTTTGCGTCGCAGGGAGCGCACGTGGTGCGGCAGATTGTCTCCGTTGTGCGGGTCGCAGCGCCCATGATGGTCTACTTTCTTTGCATCTTCTTCCTCACGCTGTGGGTGACGCGCCGGCTCGGCTTCGGGTACAGGCTCGGCTGCACGCAGAGCTTCACCGCCGCGAGCAACAACTTTGAGCTGGCGATTGCCGTCGCCGTCGCCACGTTTGGGCCCGACAGCAACCAGGCGCTCGCGGCGTCGGTCGGCCCGCTGATTGAGGTGCCGGTGCTGATTGCGCTGGTGTACCTCGTCAAGTGGCTCGGCGCGCGATGGAACTGGAAGGAGTAGACACTGAAGAAGGGTGCTTGATATCATAGATAGCGTGGCTTTGATGCAATTCTTTTTATTCGCTAAATTCTTGCGAGTAGCTATGCTTGCTTGTGCAAGACTGGATATCCGTCTGCAAATTGCTCAATCCGAGTTTTCGTACGATAAATGCGTAGTAAATGCCATGCAGCATACATGTATGTCCGACAAAAGCCGTCAGTGCAAATGTCCCACCGTGTTTCTGGGTATCCCCACGTTTCGTCATTTTCACCAGTCATGTTTTGCCCATCATCCCATTTTTCCAATCCCTGACGAGGTCCATATCCTGCGCCTTTTCTTGTTGCCCATACCCAGACTCATAATACATGTTGAAACCAAACTCCTTTTGTGTGTGCGTGTGAGCGTGTGTATAAGTGTGTGTCGATTGCCCCCTCCCCCCCCCCATCATTTCATTCATGCCGTATTCTTTTCCATAATTTGAAAGAGCAGCGTATTCTTGACAAAGCACTCACACTCTGCGTCCTCACACCCCAAGCTGGCTTTAACAGCGTGCCTGTTGACCGGGGCACCCCCTTGCATCTCGGCAATGATTTGCGCCGCCGTGTTGCACGACATGACGAGTGGTGAGCCGGTCCCAGCCTGTGGCTGCGGCGTGGCGTGGTGGTGGTGGTGGTGATGCTGGGGAGGATGGCTGTGATAGTGGCTATGCCGCCCCGAGACGGGCGTGCCGGGCATGGTGCTAGGTCCTGCGCTGGGCGGGCTCTGCGCAGCCACCGTGGACTCGCTCGGCGTCGTGGCAGAGGTGCTACTGCTGCAGGAATCGCCAATGCTAGCGTCTGCCAGGACGGCCAACCGGTCAATGCCGGCGGTCTCGTCGTGGAGAGGGTCATGATGCTGGTATGTGCTCGTCGTCGACGCAGTGTGGGTATACGCCGGGGTAGTCGAGGGAGGAAAGCCTTGCAGCCCGTTGCCGGCCGGCAGGATCTCGTCGTCGCGAGCATCAAACATGCCGAGAAACCTGTCCACTTCGGTGTTGCTCACGCCGCGGCGGGCGAGCAGCAGGCGCAGGCGCGCATTCTCAATGGCGACGGTGCGGGCGGCCTGCTGCATCTGCAGCGTGGCGTCGACGCCCTGCTTCTCGTATTCGTCGAGGCGGCGCTGCATGCCCTCGACAAACTCCTTGCGGCGGGCGCGGGAGCGGCGCTGGTTTTCGCGGATGCGCTCGGCGGCGGGGTTCGTCGAGGACGAGGCCTGTGTAGCGGTAGTAGTCTGGCGCAGGTTGGTGTCAGTCTGATGTTTGTATTCCCTCGAGCGTGATAAGGATAAGCAGAAGCTTTTTTTCAGACGGAGCCAGAGCAGACACGTGTGGTAAAAAAACAACGAGGTGAAAGCAATGCAAATCAAGAGGTTCTAACTGGTGGTAGGCGTACCTTGGCACCAGCCATTGTGGATGGGGTTGAAAGACAACTACATCAACACGTAGAGAGAATTATAGTTTGTGTATAAAGGCGATCGGTACCCAATGGCAACCGTTTCACCCGTCGCCCTGTAATCGGTTTTCCGTTGGCAGGTTGGAAGAGGACAGAGTCGATATGGAGAGTCGTGTCACAGCTTTGTTGGTGCAAAGTTTCTTCACTTACAACCTCTTCTCCGCTGTGGGTGCTGTGTCAGCCAGTGGGGCCGTCTTTCAGGGTAGCATGTCACTGCCGTGTCGCGGCCTACAGGGAGCGATTGGGCGAGGGGTAGAGGCAGATTGGGTATTTTGAACATGTCTGAGTATTTCAAGATGGTGTTCAAGTCAGCTATGATTTTTTTCGTGATTTTACGAGCCATGTGTCGGCAGTGGTGGCACGCAGACTGAACCGTGAAAAATCAGGGTCCTGTGGGCAAAAAATCGAGACCAAATTTGCTTCCTGCCCCAACAACGTCAACACTGTCCACCACACAACGCAAAATAATAAATCACTAATTGAAATCAGTTTAAAATATATCAACTCCAATCATGCTCATATGCCACTATAAATTGACGCGAAAAAAAGCAAAACCTTGGGGTATCAATGACCGCTTGACCAACTCCCTCCCTGGCTTCCCAGCCACTCTATTATTTGAACATCTGCTTCCTAGTCCGCGCCGCGAAGCGCTCCACGCCGCTACCCTGCTGGTTGTGCCACAGCTGCTGCATACCGACGCCGTGGCTCTGCTTCGACGCTCGGTAGCGCAGCCACGCCGCCCGCAGGTGGTCCGGTCGCAGCGGTCCGCGCTTCAGTTCCTTTTCCTCGTCGTCGTCGCCGGCATCGTCGGCCGCGGGCGGTGGTGTGGGCATCTCGCTCTGATGCTCGCCCGCGCGAATCCACTCGGCCTGGATCTGGCGCGCCTCTTCGATGAACTCGCCCGCAAACAGCTTTGCTACTGCCTTGACGGCTGTGCTGACCATTTGCGGAACAGACTGGGAGACTGTAGCGTTTACAACCTGACCTGTTAGCCTCTGTAGTAGACACTAGATGGGAAAAACTGGCGCATCTTACCCTCTTCACCACCGCATCAGACAGCTTGGCGGCGCGCCACAGCTCGTAACGATTGTACTGCTCGCTGTCAAACGCCTCGACCAGCATCGCACGCAGTCGAATCTCCTCCTGCTTCTGCTCCTGCGTGCGCGCCACCACGTCCTCCAGCGCCATCTCCTCCTTGTCATCGTCCTCGTCTTCGTCGGCCTCCTTGTCGCCGCCCTGGCCCGACACATTGGTCGCCGCCTTGCTGCCGCCCGCGACGCTCGACGCTTGGTCGTTTGTCCCGTCGTCGGCCTTGCCACCCGCCTTGGACTTGCGCCCGCGCCTCTTGCGTGCAGCAGCACCGACACCGCTGGCTGTCCCGCTCACCGCGCTGCCGCTGACGTGCGACATGGCGTCGACCGAGGGCGAACGCGTGTGCGGCGAGCGCGCCTCGGGGGGGAACGATGTTTGCCGCAGAGGGTGCACGGGCACGGACGCCTGCGAGAGCGTCGAAGGCTTGCGACGCTTCAGGGCGGGCGGCTTGCCGGTCGTGTCGAAGCTCGACGAGCGCTTCTTGTTGGGAATCTGCGCGGGCGAGGGGTAGGGAGGCGACATGGCCGTCGGCGAGGACGCGTACGGCGGCGAGGCCATGTTGTGTGTAGCAGCGGATAGTCCGCTTCGCAGCGGTTCGGGATCTTGTGATGGATCGCACGCGAGCGAGTGAAATGCGATGTCAAGCTGATGTGTGAGGGTGGCTTGATGATGCTTGGGCTTGGCGCGGAGATGTGTGGTGCAAGTTTCTCGGGCGCGGTTGCGCGACTGCACCATCGCCAGCCAATCACATGACCGGACACTGCGCGTTGGACTAACGGCCAGATAAACAGGCAGTCAAGAGAAAAAGCACACTGAAAAAAACATTAACAAGATCGGGAGACAAACTAGTTTTAAAATGGCAATTTATCAAGTTACATGCTGGCTAGAGCTGGGGGCCATGACTATTATCACATAGTAGGTGGGTGCGGCCGTCGAGTGCTACCCGGTATTCACCCTACAAGATCTATATGCCCAGTCTCCTCAAAGACCGGACTACTAAGAGCGCTACTGTGAGTAAGTGGAAGCACTATTGGATCTGAAAGTGTCAGTCAAAGTCCACAATAATTTCTTTAGGTTCGCAGATGCCTAAAAGTCTTTGAAATAGTTATGCCTCGACCGTTTGCCAACGCCATTCATGCGCATGCCCGCACCACCTCCTACAGAAGGGTGCTGTAAAGCCCCACAGCTACAATAGCTATAGAGCCACTTGATAAGGTATACTAACTTTGAATTTATATATTAAATTAACTATAATATAGTTAATAGGTAAGTAGTATAA
>JAPFRW010000284.1:0-66654 GCA_030778065.1 Akanthomyces uredinophilus
CGGAGCAAACGGGACGCGGTATTCTCTACTGCCTGTGGCCGTATGTACAAGAATCTGAGCTCAATCGGCTTATGAATCCAAGTCTGTCGATTTGGGCAGGCACGCGGAGGGCGGCAACACCGGCATTGAGCCGGGAATTATTTGTAGGCTATTGCAAAAAGAAGGGTAATTGATTACACAATATCTAGCCAGGGCCTTCTTTACGATGTTAGCGTACGGGGCGCTCTTTTCCACCGCGTTGTGATGCAAGTTTTGCCGCAAGGTCATAGGGCTCATGGGCTGAGTTGCAGCAGCTCGGTTGCACAATATCTGCATTTGTGTGTAATGTCGTGATACCGCATCTAATACCTCAGCTCTTGTAAAAGCTGACGCCGTCCGAGGCCCTTACTGCCGTCTGAAATTTCGGACAGAAGCTCGCCTTGGTGTCTACGCTACACTCGAGATTCATCATCAACTTGGCAAGCCACGAAGCTTAAACCTTCCTTTTTTTTTCTCAGCTCAAGGACCATGCGCGATTACCCGCGCTGTCGATGGCTTACAAAATATTTTCCTGTGCCACCGGCCTCGTCCTTTAATTTCAGCCATCGTTGTCGCCGACTGGATCGCTGCCCTGGCCCCTGCCTGTTTGCTGCAAACAACACCGCGGAGCCAACCTGCTAGATGAGACCAACCATTGCCAGATATTCCCAGCTGACCTGTTGAGATTTTTGAACAGGCCACGTTGCCATACTTCAGCTGCCTCGTCGATGGCGTGTCCTGAGGAAGGATTGCTCTTGGAGAGCGGCAAAGGACAGCAGACAGGCTGCCCCGGGAAACTCGGCGGAGGCGGCAGCACAACACCGCCCTGCAGTGGTAGAGAGCCTGTTCCTGCACCTATTGACGATTCTGTCAATTGGTCCATTGGTGTTGGCGGTATGCACGCATCATTCGCCGGTGAAAGGTGGCCAAGGCTGTTTCCCGAGTCACTCTGGCTCTTTGTCCACGACGGCGCTCTGCACCGATACATTGCCTGCCGCTTATGGCTGCGCATCTGGCTGCTGGCTGGCGCCTTCTTGGCCATCAGCATCGTCTTTTTGGTGCCGCTCGCCCCGGCCATAGTGTGCGGTCGAGCGCTCTACTTGGCCCGCCATGGCAGGCTGGCCGACCTGGGCTATCTGCCGTGGTACGTGCCATTCCTGCCATTGGTCTTTTTCTACACATCTGGCTACGAGCTCTTGCTGTATGGCAGTTGGTGCCGCTTACGACAAGTCGACACGCACAACTTTGGCCCAACATACCGCTTCCCCGGCTTGTATACATGTCTGCGCGTCATAGAACTTTACATGATGCGATTGTTGCCGACGGGCTTGACTGGAAAGTCTCGGACACCCAAATAACAGAACAAGAACGATTGTGCTTACCGCGATTGTTTGACCAGAAAATACATATCTATTTTGAACGCTTTATTCACGCATTTCTCCCAAGGTCACAGACTTTAAAGAGAGAAGAGCTGGTTCCTGGACGACTGTGCCCAAAACGGTCTACCATGATTTGGTTCTCTCTTTGCGGTAAATCTCATATGGCAAATCATTGAAGGCACGCCGCGGGAATGACTGTCCAACCTTTACTTGCGTTTGTACGGACGCGTGCACACATGTATATTCTGTTCTAATGTTGTTGAATTTGGGCTATATCCACTGCTTGCGGACTCGACCATTTTGCTGCGGCAGTACCGGCAGCGTCGAGCTTGGGAATCTTGTAGGGTATCAGTTGAAAATTTGACGGATTTCTCCAACTTTAAAATGCATGCCGAACGGCGCCCCGCACGTGCAAAGACACGCATGATTCTATGGTGCTCCTTCTATGGTGCTCCGTTTATGATTCTCTATTCCCTTTCCCGTTGTTTATTTCCCGTTGTTTTTTCGTATTTGTTCTTTTCCCCTTTTTAGTTTCAAGTGATAGCAGGGTGGAATGCTTAGATGCGCCCTCGAGCGGCTTCCTGCAGAGTAATGTTGCCGGCCGCAATGTCCTTGACCGTCTGCCCGATGCTGGTCCAGTCGCGAAACGTCACAAACGGGACCTTGGCGTTTTCGCACCAAGTGACGAGGTCTGGTGTAAGAATTAGCAAGAAATTCGTCGCGACCCTTTTCTTCTACATGTGGCAGCACTTACCCTTGCCTTCCTTGGCAAAGAGCAGATCCGTCTCCTTGGCCGCCGACAGATCCGACACGCCGTCGCCGGCGTAAAACATGACGGGCCGCGACGGCAGCGACGAGTACTTGCGAATCTCGAGCGACTTGTCGTGGCCGTGGATGCTGTCGTCGTGAAAGACAATCTTCCAGCCGCCGGGCTCGTTGATGCTGCGGCCCTCGGCGCTGGGCGCGACGTCGTTGCTGACAATCTGCATGTCCCAGCCCGGGCCGAGCATCTTGTCGAGCAGGGCGCGGATGACGGGCTCCATGCCGCCGCTGAGGATGACGATGGGGACGTTGTGCGCCTGCGCCCAGCTGTAAAAGTCCTTGAAGCCCGGGTCGAGCTTGATGTTGGCGAGGAGCAGCCGCAGGCACTCGTCAAAGGGCGTCTGCACGCTGTCGAGCATGCCGTAGAACATGTCGCGAAAGTGGGCGCGGCCGGCGAGCACCTCGCCGTTGTCGGCCTCGCGCTGGGCCGCGCCGCAGCCCAGGTTGTCAATCATGTAGTCGTTGGAGTCGGCCGTGGTGATTGTGCCGTCAAAGTCGGTGAAGAAGATGAACTTGGGGTCGGTGGCCAGCGCCGGCGTGTCGGTGTTGAGGGAGCCCATGATGGGTGGTTTTGCGGCGTCGACTGGGCGGCTGAAGGTGATGCGGCGGCTTCGGGAGGGGTTCACACGAGTTGTGCGATTGAGAGTGCTACAAGCCAAAGAGAGGATGGAGAAGGAGAATTGGCGCAACAGAGGCTGAAAAGGGACTGCCGGCTTGACTCCGTCACCGCAAACGCTGAATCGACCAGACTGCACAGTTCCACAATTGAGGGAGTACCAAAACCAAAATCCACAAAAGTATTGCGAGCGTCTTTCATGAGTGGCCTGCTTGTCGATATGCCTCCACTGAAAAAAAGCTCAACCATCTTTATCTACTCAATCTAGTCATTCCGATATCCTTATCAAGGTACGACGTCATTGTGCTGATTTGTAGAGGGGCCGAGGGGTGGGAGATGCTCCTCTTCTTGACGGCCCAGTCGGAATTGGCTGATACGTTGGTGGCTTTCTGGCTGTCTAGTTAGTGACTCACTTGACAGCGCTAACCTAGAGCTCAATAACAGCCGCAGCCGCGAGTTGCACATGATCTGGTTCGGCGTAGTTTTTGTATCTTCGCATACATGGACACTGGCCAATGTTCTCGCTCAGTAATAACATATCAATGAGAACTATTCCATCGAGCGCATCGGGATGAGAAGAGTTGTAGCAGACATGGACCAAGGAAGACAGACAGCGTGATTGAAACTTTTGCTATTGATACCTGTGATTATGTGTACGTTTTTCGACGCTTTGAAATTGGAAAGATTGTTGATCGGCACCATAGATTCGTGTCAGTCGCGGCACCTATTTCGCGATTTGGTTTTGCGACTGTGTTTCCAATTTATATTTCATCCCCGCCAAGCTTTATACAAACCACTTCCAGTTATAAAAAGTCCATCTGACATTTTACGGTAAATTTTGCTGGGGAGATCACCCAGCAATTCCGAGGGCTTTACGGCGACTCTGTAGTACAGGGTAGCGCTGCTGGTTATGAGAGACAAGAGACGATGGAGGCTTCGGCTGGCATTTGTGTAGTTACAGGCGAGGAGCATGCCCTGGATTTGGCCATGTTTCTGGCGTCGAGATGGAACCAAGGTCGACCAAAAGGGCTGCCTGTTTTGTGACGACTGACCATTGCCACATCCACCTTCTGATGTTGTGTCGACGCGGCGGGCCTTGCGACTGCACATCTTCCCCAAGATAGAGTGGTGTTACAAATGAACAGAAGAACGTAAATTCGTATGTTCTACAACGAACACGTCGCGGTCAATACGAGTGTTGGCCACGAAAGTGCTGAGATCGCGCATAATACCTATGCAAGGAGCCTATTAGTAGACGCTTGAGATGAAAGCTCTCAAAGAGGAGACTCACATCTTTGCCGGTGTCACCGGGCTCAGCTCTATATATCCCATCCGGAGAGTCTTATCGCTTGAGGCTGTATTCGCAATACTGAAGGTGGCTGGCGTCTTTCTCTCAAACGTCGCAGTATGCGCCGTACTACGACTGCCTCGCGTGCTTCCGCCCTCGAATACCCTGGGAAACATGCGAGCCAGTAACAAGCGAATGCTGGGCAGACAAGCGCAAATCATGCCAACATTGAACTCGATGTCAGACCACACGCTCACCAAATATCCGTCGTAGGTCGCATTGATTGATGTCGTAAACGGGAGAATATACCGGAATCGTAAAATTGACACAATAGTGGCCCTTTCAAAACAGAGCAGGGTAAGTGGTGTGCTAGTCGCGCTGCTGCCGGAGAGTGTTACTTACAAGAAGCCCGTCATCAGCATGATGGCAATGCCAAACTTTTTTTTTCGATGGAGATTGAGCTTCAAGACCGGCCTTAGAGGAAGCGCCAGCAACCAGATGTCGGTAGCGACAGTGATTGCACTGTGCGCCCAGTATAATCCGGACAGATCAATACAGCGGCCATTCATAACCCGAACGTATCGCAGCCACGTGTAGTCGATAGGAACGCACTGGAACATCGACGCGACAAGAGTGACGATTCCAAACAGAACGTGGAAGACAACAGTGCCCCAGAGCAGGCGTCTGAGAGTAGTGGAAGGGAAAATGCGCAAGTAGAGGAAGCAAAAACAAAGCTTAAGTAGCATCATCTCCGCAATGTAAAAAAATGTCATGATGTACATGTAGAATGCAAATTGGCTGATTTCAGGGAGCGAAAAGGTCCAGATATCTTGCCCAAGACCGCTCGTATTCAGGCCTCTCAGGTTGACTACAGTAGCTGGGACGGTGAGTATCACTGCTACCAATGCAGTCCAGTCATCGGCGCCAAAGCTTGGCTGAGACCTGAAGAATCGAGCTTGAATCAGGCGGGCGATTATCAAGACATTCGTTACCACATTAGTCGACACGAGGATGGTGGTGTAGCGGGCGGACAAGTCTCGCGGGCGATGACCGCAGGCAGAGCTGGTAGCATTTTGCGACGCTGAAAATTTCACCCAGTCAGCATGACTATGAAGCCGTGACGCAGAGCCATAGGTATCACGCACCTAGCGCGGCGGGAAAATGACAATTCGCTAGAAACCACTTGAATGTGTCGGTGTTCCCCAGGCCGGCACTGCATAAACATGGAACATCAGTTGTAGAGCAGTTGCCCTGCAAGCTAATCTGGTCAATCAGCCGAATCTGCGAGTCAGATTAGTCTTGTGCGTCCACTGCAGCTGGCGAAAACATCGACTGTGGCCAGTCTGCACTTACAGCACAAGGTGCCATGTTTGCCAATGGGCCAGTGCGGCCGACTGGGTCGAACGGAGCTGCAGCATCGACTGCCGCGCAGGACGGAAGCGTCAAAAGGAGAAATCCTACTGCATATCCTGTCAATTCGCTCAACATTTTTGCTGTTTTATTGTTGCCGTCAATGTCAAGGTCTGGGGTGATTGTGTCGATAAAAGTATGCGCGGTTTGGCGAATATTGTTACATTACTTGCTAAAGTTTCCACATTGCTTATTTGAACAGACATTGCGCTTTTGTTACTCTGGTGCGAACGAGACAGTCGCATGGCTGCGTGACAACTGAGACATGAGAAGAACGCCACGAAGACAGAATAATGTACTCAGTGTATCCGTACATCCTCGTACGCTGACATACCATCTATGAGCTTCTGTGAGCAGCGCCGGCAGTTGCAACGCGATCTGTGCACCGAAACACTCCAAAGCAGCCTCGGTGAGGATACCGTCAATCGTGCGGGGTCATGCAGGGCTAAGCTACGAATGACCCAGGAGACTCAATATGAGACGGTGCGAATGCGGGGGAAACGACAAAGGTGGCGCGGGTGCGCACGGTGGGCTAGGCAAGCACCAAGCATCTTGTGTAAACCCCAGGTTCATCTATCGACTGACCTGACTTACACAGGAATACTGCTCAGTGCCCACCCCCACGCAGTGGCGTCCAATGGCACTGCCCGAGAATATTGTCCGACCCCCCCTGATTCAGCCGTGCGTCGCGATTAGATTGAGAGAAGGCTGAGATATCCCTCCGAGAGGGGCAGAACGGCGCTATGTTCGGCTGGTGCGAATCCGAGATGATGCTCCTGCGAAAAAGCTTCTTTGTAGGCAGAGGCTCTTGATCCCCGTATCTTCTATTCTTGTGAGCAATGCAATTTTCTTCTTACAGGAGCATGAGTCAAAAATGTACATTTAATACCTACGCAGCAATATGAGCGTGACGTTTAGGGACTGAACTCTCTTCGCGCTGGACTTGAGCATGCCAGCCTGAATATGCGCAAGTGCGGTGTGGTAGCGCTCTACTACACCGTTATGTGAGACATGTATGAAGATCGCGGCCTCGTGTCCCTACGCAGTTAGTAATGGGTTGATCTAAGCCTTCCAAGGTAAATAGTACAAGAATCGTTCATTTAGGCCCTCTATTAATAGTGCATCAGTTGCACGTAGAATTGCTTTCGTTGCAGTGGCACCCGTCAGGTAATCTCTTCTGCATGCAACGTGTGCGATGCATCATCTGCAGTGGTGTCAACTCAGGCAGCCAAGCTCGGGCCGCGTACTCATGATGAAGGGAAAAAATACTGGGAATAGAGTCACAAGACCAGCGCACCACGACCCAGAAAGAGTTCATCTGTGGCTAGACATGACGACCGGAGCAAACTAGCCGGTAGTAATATCATCCGGATGCTAGTAACTTGTAAAGAGTATGTAGAACAAATGAAACAAGCCTGATGAATGGGTAAAAAAAAAATACTTGCTCGAAGAACATAATCTCAAAGCGTACAAAACTCTGAAGCGTGGTAACGTGCTAGTTCCAGGGCATGTTGTTCGATGCAAGTGATAGAGTGGGCCTGTAAGATACATTTGGCGGCGATATGAATGTCTTGTCAAAGACGTCTATTTCTACAAAAGCAACTAGCTTGGTTGACTGGCTCGGTTATACTCTGCAGAGATGAAAGCATGGCATTCTCATCCGTGACGCAATCATGAACAAAGCAGCAATCTACCCTGTGTTCGGGCTTGTCGCGGTACTATCCAGTACACCAGAACGTGACTTTCTTTACCAGTGGCAAAAACCTTTGCTGGAGGCCGACGTCTTTCGGGAACTGTTCAGAGCCGGTACCATCAATCTTTTACACACGGCCGTCAATGACAAGTCGACGGCGAGGCTCCGCCTGAAACTCTAGTTCCAATAGACTACATTGCAGAAATTGACTGCAAAATTGAGCTCGACTACAACTGAATTGAAATGAAGTGAGTGTAACTTTGCTTCCCCCAATCGGTGCTTCCGTGTTCCTGCTGCAAGTGCTACTACGGCAGCGGCCGCCCTCAATAGAATCGTTTTCTCTTATCCAAGAATGATAGGCACAACTCAATGCCGGTCGAACGTTTGCTGTCAATTTTGTGCTTAATCTTCAACCTGTCGGATTTTGCACACAATCATAGATCCAGTTGAGGGACCCTTGCCGAGGTCGCCGTCAAGGTTGTATCACTATCTGCAGGGCCACTTTACTTCCAGTATGCATGACCATGACTCGCATTCGGGGCAACAGCGCAAGTTTCAAGTTGAAATAGCGATCTTAAAGGAGTAAGTCGCTTCAACAGGCTGTAACTAGAGCAGCTTTGACTGCAGCACGCGCTGCTTCATCCGCTGGTCCTGCGACAGATCCATCGATGGTCTGTACTTCTTTCACAGATGAGGTGATGCTAATGGGCCTATATACATACAATGGAGCTTGTAGCAAGAAGTGAATACAGACAATCATGCTCGTTACAAGTTCTGTTCGTGCTTGATATTAAATTTGGAGATATTCGACGCTTCTCAGTGCAGCGAATCACTACCAACGAGCGCGTTATACCGAACCTAAAGCTAAACATGATGCCTCAACAACCTACTTATACAGCTCATGAGCATTACTCCAACACAAGTACAGTTGCCAATGAAGTGACAAATAATCCAAATGGTGCAGATGGCAGACAGCGCCAACGATACTCGATACTTTGCATTAACCGCAAGAGAAAGAGCATGCTGAGAGAGCATTGGGCACTGGCCATATGTTGAGCTTGTTCTAGAAGCTGGTAATTAAAGGGTCATACATCCACAAACTAGGCAGGGCTTAGTAGTCCTTCCCAATTACAAGCACTTGACATGGATAAGGCTTATTACCGGGGGGGCGCATCCATCCAATCATCTCAATCGATGCGAATCAAATTCAGAAGGTCGAACGGGCATATAAAGCTAGGGCGCGCATAGGCCAATTTTAGTATTCAAGTCTCATGCAGGTACCTACTAGTGGCTCTTTAGGCACTTGGTAGTATAGGGGCAAGATCTTGGCTCATGTAAAAAAACGTTTACACCATGTATCCAAGTTCAACGGTAAAGAATGATTTCGGTCGGGAAGGGCTCTATTTGGTAGAGTGGTAATACTATCAGATTTGATAAAGTTCATCATGTTTTTTTAAAGTTCACGAGAATTTTCAGAGAAAAAGGTCGCGTGGCAGGGATGCGCGCAAAAAAATTGAATGATCCATGAAGCTCCCGTTTGCTGACATGTTTTCCCCTGCATAGTAGTACACTAAATGCAGACACCTAGCTGAATCGGTGCAGTAGTATTATGTCAGACGGCGGAAATAAAACTAGTGCATTGCTCGAATAGCAAAAGTCAAGCAGGAGGTACCATAATTCGTTGGAGCCAGGGGTTGGCAAACGGCTCTTAAAAGGACATGTCCCCGGCAGAAATCCAGTCACAGATTGCTACTTGCAGAAGCTTAGATTCAACAAGACTTAAGCAAAACATCTGCTTCATTCAACCCGCCATGTCGCCATACAAACCGTTACTGGGCGCCGTGTTGCTCGCCGGGGAGCTTGCGACGTTTGCCTCTGCCGGGGCACCATACTGCTTGCCCGGAAGTGCCTGCTATCCGAAGCCAGCTCTTTGGGACGCATTCAACACCACTGTTGGAGGTAGACTCATAAAAGTCACGCCATACGGCGCGCCTTGCTATGACGCAACTTACAACGCCGAGCAGTGCTTGTACTTGGCACAGAACAAAGGCAGCATCACTTTCAGAGACAATTTACCAGGTACGACTGGTCCTTGGACCATAAAAGACACAACTGACATATTTAGCTGCGGTCATGTACACCAATTGGGAACAAACTAGCGACCTGAGAGGTTGTCCAGTCCCAGATCTGCCGGCCGACGGCTCCGCACCGCTGCCTGTCAATGCAACATGCGAGTTGGGAGGCATGCCCAACTACATGGTCAACGCTACTGGAGTTGAGGATGTTGTCGCTTCGGTCAAGTGGGCAGCAAAGCACAATCTCCGTTTCCGAATCAAGAATGTATAAATCGCCCACCACGCATCGCCTGTCGCAAATGGTTGTGCGTCGCTGACATTTTGCACAGACAGGCCACTGCTATACCGGGCGCTCCTCCGGAGAAGGCTCTTTTGCCGTCTGGACAAAGCACCTGAACGACGCTGAAGTGGTAAAAAACTTTGTACCCAAGTCGACTAATCTTACTTCACAAACCGTCATTTCCGCTGGCCCCGCCGTCAATGTTGAAGAGCTCTACAAGTTTGGTTCAACACACGGGCTGACCACCATTGGCGGTTTCACACAGACTGTCGGGGCTACGGGCGGCTACCTCATCGGTGGAGGAACAGGTATGTTATCCTGGCCCTACGAGAGTCTCCTCGGCTGACGCTCATTTCCAGGACCATTGGGGCCCAAATATGGCCTCGGAGTAGACAGTGAGATTCTTCCTTTGCCTTGCATTTGGGGCTGAGAACTAACAAGGCTGCAATCAGACGTGGTGCAATTCCAAGTTGTTCTTGCCAACGGCTGTGTACGGATTGCCAACGAGGCGCTCAACTCCGATCTCTTCTGGGCTCTGCGAGGTGGCGGCGGTAAGTGCCAGCTCCAACTCTCCGTCTCCCGAGTAAAGTAGCTAAATCTGCTCTCAAGGTGCCTTTGCGGTGGTGACGCGCGTCTGGCTCAAGACATATCCAGCGTTCGCGGCCGTCAACACTGTCTCCGGCGAAGTCGGCTGCGAAGACGCAACATCGTATCACAAGCTCGTTAGTGCCATGGTGGACATCCAAATGCCGTTGCGCGACGCGCGCCAGACAGTACGTTCCATGCCTCAACAGTAATTTTGTCCACGTCGCAAGGTCCTTACTTTAAATGCAGGGCATTTGGGAAACCAATCCAGCGATGAAGAATATCGCGCTGATATCCTTTGCTACTTTTGCCAAAAATCCTGAGACAGCTGCTCAGTCACTTTCAGTTTGGGACCCAATCACGACGGTAAAAGGATGCCAGGCGAAAATTACGACTGGACACTTCAATGGCTCCGACTCTTGGTTCGCTGCTTATACTCACATTTTGCCGCTGATTAATGCAGGTGGCTTGGTTGGCGTCAATCTTGCCGACCTTAGCCGATTGATCTCCGACGATATGATGAACGATCCCTCTGGACGGGAAAAGATTAAGGATTTCATCATTTCGACTAGCGTACCATTCATCTTTCAAAACGGTAATTGCATACACCATCAATAAGTCAAAAGCCTTCATTACTGACAAAGATCCAGCGGTCGGGGGAGCCACGAACAACGTTGCACCCGACGCGGTAAGTTGACCCAACAATTATTCACAACTGAAAATATTCCTAACTTTTTATAGACTGCAGTGAACCCAGCCTGGCGAGACGTTTTTGCGTTTGTAGACAGTCCGTACGTACTTCCAGCCTGGCCCTACCACGCACCACATCTGACACCTCTCGTAGCGTTTTTGGTCCTTGGGACGGCATAACGGCTGCGCAAAATGCCAGTGTCGAAGCTGTCAGCGCTAGCCTGACGGACACGTTTGGCAGCGCAGTGTACTACAACGAGGAGCACCCCATTGATGAAGACTTTCAAGGTGTCCAATGGGGAGCGAACTACCCCCGACTCCTGGCCATTAAGAAGAAGATTGACCCGCACGGTGTGTTCAGCTGCCGAAACTGCGTTGGCAGTGAGAGCGGATTTTAAAGCGAGATGGAACGGCATATTTAGAGATAGACGCATTGGTTAGAGATAAATCAGACCCTCATCAACGCTAGTATCAGGTTAATATTCGAACTAATTTATTTGGTGTCTTGGACTTAGTGCCGAGAAGGTAAACGCAGATAGGTAGCGGCCGCACGCGCTACGAAGCTGGGCGATGTTGCGGTAGGTGGCTGGCCTTTCGCAAGTTGGCCTCCAAAAACGGAATCCAACCTCTAAGAAGAGCCATTGTGTCCGCCCGAGCTCGAGACCCATTCGCGGTGGATTGGGACTCTGTAGTAGACGGCCCTGACGTTAGGCTAGATAGCTACGTGGTGGGCGCAGACAAGCAGGACACGGCGGCTGCAATGGCCGACCGGTGTCTGGGTGATGTAAATCCGGCGTCCGGTACTCGGCAATAGACCAGTACGCTGCGGATTTTAGTTCAAAACTGACCTCTTGTGTCGTGTTTACGCGCAAGCTATACGATGGCTTGCTTGTTTTCGAAAACGTCAATAGCACCAAACAGTGGTTGATGCCGGGGTCGCGGCATGGCCAACTACCGCTTCCCCTCTCTCTGGCGGGCAAGGTTGGCGGGTCGTTGATTGGTTGCGCCTGAGATGTGGCTGCCATTTTCAGTAATCTTTTGGCTCACTTGCGGTGCCCGCCATGCGGCGCCTTGCCCTGTCGCTGCCGCAACAAGCTCGGCGGGCTACAACAGCAACAGCTCCCTTGGCGTTGATCAAATGGCGTACGGGGCCGGCGTCAAACGCAAGAGGCTGTGATGTATTGTAGGAGCGAAACTCATTCGCATCTCCACGAGCCCGTCATTTCTGTCACGACGCTATACGCTACGTGCTCGCTCAGTCTGTATATTGTGCAAATGACAGATTACATGGACAGGCTACCTGTCGTATTTCCAGCAAGCCAGAAGCTAGACGGAGATGCGAGTATAAACGACCTGGCAGAGACATTGGAGGCTTTGGGCGAATGCACCCATGGTTTCATCGGGATAGCTAGTGGGCATGCGTCGCCAGCCACGGCGCGGCAGTCACAGCAGCTGATCAAAGGGCGCTATCGGCGACAATTAACTATTCGTACTGAAAACTCGAGCGCTCGGCAGATGACGTGACTTTTTGAGCTTGAGACGAGCATCTACCACTAGATGGGCACGTTTATCCCGCTGACTCATTCTTGAACCGCTGACCTGTGTTGTTGTTCCAGATCTGGTCATGGACTGGTTAGTGTGCCAAGTCTCACTGCATCTCGAAGGTTAGCAAAAGACTACGACAACCTCAATGCCCCGTCCAGATCGATTAAAAGTTTGCTTTTCGTGATATCCACCTCGAAATGATCTCCACAGGACTCAAACTTGTGCTCTATGTTTTTTTTTTTTTTACATGGGGCGTTTTATACTGTCGCTGCAGGATAAAACTCTCTCTCATGGTCTACTACCACATATTGCCGCGGATGGTCATTATGCGAAACCGAACTAGGCCAACTTTTGCTCTACTTGGACGCAAATGCTCCGTCAATTGCTGACATTCTTTGCAAACGAGATTATCTCGGATCTAAGCTCCAGCTAGTCAACGGAGCTGATAATTTTAAAACCACAACGAGTCAGAATGAAACCATTGGCGCTAGCACTTGCCCCAAACAGAGGCCAGAAGGAAGCGAAGACTAATAGTGGCATGAAGACAACGACAGTAGAGGATCATTCGTTGATTGTGTATATATATCATGATCAAATCATGTCTTGTGCCTAGACAACCAACTTCAAAAAAACAGACACTCAAGCCTTTCCTTTAGCTCTAAAGCTTGTTCACTCTTTCTGGCACTTGCTTTTTAACCCACATTCATTTATATTCATATTTTCAAGATTCCTCACGCACAAAAACATGAGATTCTCCGGTTCCTTTGCTATTATCAGCATAATGCTGTCAACCTTTGTCCTTTCGAGGCCACTGGGCAACCACTGTGAGTGAATACGGCGAATTGACAACAGGTTTTCATTGGAAGCGTCTGACACATTATAGTCAATGCGAAAAGCTGCTCTACTTCGCTCCGAGCTCCATGCAGCTTTCCTGTGATTCGATCTACAAACACCTCTACTCCAGCAATAGAGAACGTGCTGCACGCCATTGGGACCTCTTTCAATATTGTAGGGCCTCGCCGTGGCGAGTGATGAAAGGAGGCATAGGCCGAATGCTAATACAACGTCATTAGACCCAGTCAAGCCTGGAGCGTATTCGTACCAGTGCACAGGATGCCTTGCTGGACTTCTCGGCTGGCAAAACCGCAGGAATGCTCTCAGCTCTTCGGAAATTCAAGAGCGGCGTTGACAAGGTACATACGCCAGACTCTGAACAGCTTACTGGTCTATTGTACTGATGCCATCTGAAGGGCGAAATGAATCTCAATGAAGTCTTTCGGAATCTTCAAAGTGCCGTCAACACAACTATGAAAGACGTTGACTTTAACGCTGTCGCCTTAGAGAGCCTTGTTACTCTTCAGCGTGTCTTGAAAAGTGAAGATCTCAACGCTTTGGCGCGTGGCCTCCTTGCTTCGCGCGGAATTTTTCCCGGCGAGGGCCAGCTTGCGAAACGGCTTGCACTCTTCGAAAATTTGAGCAGCGAGCTTCGCACATTTTTCTCCTCGGTATGCTATACAAGTTTCTTTTGATACCACTTCTACACCTCTGGAAACTCACATTATCTTGCAGTTTTCTCCCAGAGAGCAACTTACCAAAGCAGTGGTCGCAGCCACTAGAAAATTCCTCAACCGCCAGAACCTAGATGAAACCGCTAGTCAATGTGTTGATTTCTTGATTTCTCGTCTCAAGCAAACTGATCTCAACAGCATTGTGCGGGACAGGTCTGCCGTGCTTGCCTCCTCGCTTGCCGCCCTGAATCTCAACATGGTTGCTAGCACCGCTTCGGGCCTTGCGATTGACGCTCTTTCCTGAATGATGAAAAAATTGGGATATGATTTCGAACTAAGCCGACAGCATTTTAACGTGTCAATAGGGGCTCTAGACTTGGTAGCGCGTGCTTCGCACAGGTCGAGGGCTTAGGGTGCCTCGTCTCCTGCTAATCTCCTCGTTTCTGGGCGAGAGAGGCAATGAGCGAATAGTTTGCATTATAGAGTCAATGAATCACTAGTCCCAATGCTTAAACTTGATCCTCAATATGAAATGTACAGAATGATGCGCAAGTAGGAAGTGTATGTTCAGTGCTCGGCGTCAAAGGTTAAATGCCGGAATGGTCGATGATTACGTACTCCATCACACATATTACTAGTTGCATATGAATTCGTCAAGGTTTACACGGATGTGTATTTAAATGATTTGGGAGCAGTCATGAGATGTATACAGACAGACCTGTCGACGAAAGAGAGTTTGAACCGGCAGCGAGGATCGAACATTCACGCACATGCTTGTCGACGGCATTAACGAACATGATACGATAGATGACTACATGCCATTGCGTGCTGTGAATGGAGAAACAAGCCAGCTGCTGTAAAGACCAGACTTTTAGTAATAGACTTTCCACACAATGCTGTGTACGCTGCTCCATGCGGGGGCAACCACAACATAGACGGGGCTTCGCCAGGTGTATACACCACAGGAGAGATTGCCGTGAGGCAAGAGGCATATTAAGGCTTTTGTACATATTACCAGTTTTACCCATCAGATAAAGTCGTAATCAGGATTATAGAAGTATGCGTCACCTAAGAGTATAATATAGTTATTAGCTATTTTATGGTTTATAATCGCTCTACTACTATAGGTTGTAATAGATAACTGAAGTAGCGCTTGATCCGGAAGTATGGAAATGATTACATTCATTCTCGTCCATGGACTCGCCGGGCTCGAGGAAGCCGGTGAACTAGAGAGGCCCTTAGCCTGCAGCTGACGCCTAGAATGCCTGTATAATACTAAGAGTCTAATAAATCTTATAAAATTCACCTTAGTGGCTGAGAAGCACAACTTTTCTTTGATTCTAAAGTAATAGATTTAGTTACCAGGAAATAGATATCTCTCTTCCGCACTGCTCACCGGCCAAATGCCCCTGGCGGTCGACCTGTCTAACTATCCACAACACAGCCTTTCCCGGCTCTATATACTGGCTCTCGAGACGGATAACACGGTGCATGGCGCATATATATTGTGGCGCAACGCAATCGCAGCCAAGACCATCCGGGGAACCCGTTGAAAAGCCCTCTTCCTCAACTAGCGTAGCTTGTTCAATAAAGCATGCGACCAACCCTGGAGCCCATGAGCCATCTTGATATGGCCATTTCCGCAGTAGAGCTATCATTTTTCGCCGCATTGCGCCATCCCGAAACCGCCAGAAGAATAGCAACGGCTCGCACACAGACATGCTCGATGAGAATGGTCGTGGAATGAATGAAGGCGGCTGGGCTCCCCTGTTTTGGGTTATCACGGCGTACAACTGCTGGGCCAAATCTGCGATTTTCTCAAATGTGCGGCGCCATGCATCGAATGCGAGCTCGAATCGAGATTCACCAGGCCTTTCCATGAATAGACTTATTTCCATCGCAGCTGACCAGATCTCCAGTGTCAGAATACATTCCTCGTCACGTCTCTGAATGTACCGAGACCTCAACAACGCTGTAAACTTGGCCCTCCAGCTTCTGAACAATGCACGGCTCTCATGTAGATGCGGTGGCCTCGCGCCGTACTCGGGTCCATCAGGTCTGGCATTCACAACTGACGTTAGAAAATTCAGGCTCAAAGGCAGAAATTCGGCGTACGCATCCATCGTTGACGCGAAGGGGCCAGTCGGCAGCTTAAGAGTCGCTTCTTGCAATTTCCAAGTTAGTCCTGCGCTTGGCCGCCTGCTTGTCGTGAATTGAAGCTCAAATCGGCGATAAAGCCGGACAAGGGAATCGGTATTCAGCATGGCGCTTCGTACAGAAGGGTTCAAGGAATCATCCCAGAAGCGCCACTGATAGAAAATCTGGAGGCTACCGCCAATATGAGTCATCGCCGCCGACATATCATTCTTGAGGCAGCAGAAACCGATAAGTAGAACGTTGCTCAAGAGCACAGCTTCCTTGTCAGCGATGCCTATGTCCACTCGACGTGCGATGTCGATGATCGACCGAATTGATCGGCCATACTGCTCCATTGCCTGTAACTGATGATGGCGCCGTTTCTCATGCATTGTGCACGCATCATCTAGGCTTCGGTACATTTCCGTCAGGGCCAGTCCCGCATGCCAGACTGATGGGTACGTCTGCGCTGCACGTACCGCGTCAACGGACCAGAAATCTTTGTCAAAGGCCCCGGAGATGCCATTGAATACAACAGTCCTCATGATATAAAACATTTCTATACTTTTAGGGCTTGCATCACGGCACAGTCCTACTAGTGCACTGGGCTGCTGCGCCAACCTGGCCGACCAAGATGAAAGGCGTACGTAGCCACCACAAGGCAGTCTTGATGTAGCGCATCGGAGACAGGTAGGCTTGGCTTCGTCGCATTTCAGGTGGCGTTTCCTATCAAATGAACAATGAACCTCTAGACAAGATCAAATGAAGTTTGTTTCGATTTGAACATACCGGCAGGTGGTGCATCCTGTGCTGACCTTCGGAGCCCACTTCCTTTGACGACCTGATTGTGGCGATGCCGGTGCTTGGAACTTGACTGCAGCGGGGGAAGCCTGTAGAACTTCTGTCGGCTGTCGCAGTTCAAGCGCCCGAGGTAAGCCGCCGTTCTTGAAGGCGCTTCCTTTTTTTCTTGATGGCACACCAGCTTGCCCCGTACTGCTATGGACGGCAGACGAGAGACTCGCATTGGATAGTACGCTGGAAGACTTTCTCTTGCCTGTTCGAGATGTTAGACCGTTTTCTACTCCCTGATGCGACATTGCCTTTCAGCTCTTACGTTCTGCTCGCTTGTTTAATCTGTTTTGCGTCTTTCGCCTATCTGCGGCATCTCTCAAGCCCGCCCAAACATCATGGCTACTATCCATCTCTCATAGGCGAAGCACTCGTTGTTGCCGCATGAATGAGTAGGTAACATAGGCCGTGAGGCTCGCCGAGGACTCGGTCGTGGAATCGGTTGGGGTGACCAAGGCTATCACGATCAGGCTTGCCCGAGTCAGCGCCTTTTTTGTTGAGGCATCACTATAAGCAGGGCCTAGCTCCTCTTAGCCGCAATGCTAGCCATTACCGGGTAGCTATATATGGCTCCTACGGCCATTCCACTCAGCTGCCGTTCCAGCATTGTTAAAAAAAAGAGCTGCGCCAGGAAGATTTAGGCGAGACAATTTGCAGTGGTGAAGGGGGATGGGCTCATCAGGAGAAACCCCCAGATATGCCGTCATGGTTCTGTAGAAGGCTCAAGTGACGTGAGATACACATTAGATGATTCTTGCGAGAGCTTCGAGAAGCATTTCTCCGGCAACTACAACATTTACTGAACGATAGCCATGACTCATGAAGCTAGCCTTACGCAAGCCGCGCCCGGCCCATGAAGATCTATGGGACTGTGGCTTATGGGGAGCTGCCCACATGTCACCCTGCGACGATCAATACTTCCGTCCGAATGGAGGGAGCAGCGGTTCGGGACAGGGTTCCACCAGGGCGGCGCCGCAGGTCGATCCGGGCGTTGCCCACTGTGCGGCGCGCCGGGGCGGTGCTTGACTCGCCGCGTGGAGTATTGTTGAGTACCGGCACGCAGCTTATCAACGGACGAGACGCTTCGACGACAGGTGAGACGTGCCCGAGCCAGGCAAATTTTAGACGACAAAGCTTGGCTGCTTTCAGCCCCCTTGTCTTTGTCTTCTTAAAATCCGATTTTTTGGGGTTCCCCCCTTTTTTTTGCGGCTGGCTGGAGCCTCGCCGCCCAACTGTGCCGGCCAGAGCTCTTTGCACTCGATTTTTGGATTCTCGTTGAGGACCGCGGTCGAAACTACGTAGAGACCTAGTAATTCCTCGGCTAGTGTACTGGAAAGCTTGCACTTGTCAAGGCGCGGGCGGCTTCTGGCGGAGTAGGGAGCACAGAGACGGCGGATTGATGAATACAGCATTCAACGTCATTGGGATTAAACTCGAATCAGGGCCGACGCAGGAGCTTCTTTTCTCCAACATAAACTGTGATAAAATGAGAATTTGGACTCACAAACGTGACTTTATCCAATTTGTAGCAACCGATGCACTATGTACATGTAAATGGACACTAATTTCTTTACGCGCTATAACCAACCTACTAGTTAAGTAAACGGAGACTTTTTTTACGGGCCAGGTGTGTCGTGTGGGCAGAATGTACTGCGCAAAAATAGCACAGCCTTAGTGCATGGGAACTCTGGAGTTGTAAAGCCAGCTATCATGAGACGTAGACATGAAAAGTTCTGCTATAAGAACTGTAGCTTCTCTTTCGAGATAAGCTATAAAAATGACTAAACGGGTAATACACGAGCAAGTTGGCGTATTTTTGATTGAACTGTAAAGATGGGCCGTTTGCGATTCTTTTAACATTTCATTTTTATTTCGTTCTCAAAGGGCGAAGCAGGATTGCAGCCCTGATTTGGTTAAGTTTTTGCGCCACCACGTGGGCTTCAGCGACATATCAGGTTATGCACTGTTACACAAGACAACTTGCAATGAAGCAGCGCAGAGTCAATGACTCAAGACATGAAACCGTAGACATTGCTGGCCCTGGCAGTTCGTTCATCTGACATGGCTTGGAAGCTGGCTCACAGACTTCGGTTCGGGTCAAGGTATCCAGATGGAAACCACTGCATTCCGTCTTGAAACTCATAGGGGTAAGTTCGCCATCTTCTGCTAATGGAGATTCCCCACAAGATCGTTCCTTTGTTGTAGTTCTAAAAGGCTTTTGCAAAACAGTATACGTTACGGAAGCAGCACGGCGTCACTAGCCAAGGGCTAAAGAACGCTACTATTAAAGATTGGCATGGCAGTTAAACACGCCGTACAAGTTAAGATGAACCATTCGTAAAGCAACCAAACTCCTAAAACTACTGTAAGTCGACAGCGGCCAAGAAAAAGAAACTGACGACTCACAGACACGACAGAAACTCGGTCATCGAGTGTTAAATCTGCTTTTATTCTCTTCCTCTTACAATTGACATCGATATCACAACGCCTACCCATAGAAGCCTTTCTAGCTTTGTCGTCTCTACGCTTGCTCTAAACAACGTACGGAAACACCCAACATGGAGACTATGCAGCTCGCCAGCACATACATTACCCTCGCCGAAGAGGGCGGCGCTACACGAGCGCAGTCTCAGCAATCACAGCAGCAGCAACACCAACAATCACGGCCGACATTGCAATCGCATTGGTGCGACGGAACGCCTCCACCGTACTCAATATTCAATCTTCCATCACCAGCCGCCATCGATCAGCCTGCCAGCGACGAAGGTAACTGCGCCACGATCGTCAACGGCTTCCCACAATACTTGGGCCTGCCTAAAATTGATTATCGCGTCTACTCGCCGCCGCTCTTCAAGCTCTCGTCAGATATGAAGACGCTTGCGTCCAAGACTAGGTACCTGTCAACCAACGCCGCCGCTCTCGGCGCCTTTATACGCACGCAGGCCTCGGTGCCTCCCAAGCCCTACATTGTCATCAAAGGCACTCGCGGCCACAAGGTTGACTTTGAGGTCAAGTTTAACCTCATGGCACTGCTAATCCCTGAAGAGGGTGGCCCCGCGCGTATGGATTACATCCGTTGTGTTGGCCACGATGAGGTTGCCTATCGTGGCGCCGCCCGACCTGATATCCTGCCTGAGATCGGTGAGGGTGGCGTCGACGAGTGGTGCCGCCACTTTGTCGAGGACCCCGCCAGTATGAAGTGCTTTACTCTCGAGCGTGTCGTCGCCAACCTGGACATTGACTGGATTGATGGCCAGATACGTGGCTTACTTGCTACGCTCAAGTACAAAGGCAGCGTTGACGTCACATTCGCTGTCACCTACAACAAAGTTACTGTCCAGAGCCCAGACAAGGCCAGCCAGTTCTTCACCTCAGCCATGTCACTCTTCGCGGGCATGAGAAGATACAACGTCGTCCAGTCTGTGTGGCCCTTTGCTTCATCTCCCGTCGGTGAGCCTGGCCGCGTGTGCGCCATCCAAACTGAGGAGGCGTGGTGGCGTGAATGGCGTGGCCCTATCGGCTACGCTATTTCACAGAAGCGCCAGGGCTGGGTCACAGTTGAAGACAAGCTCCAACTTATTATGAAGGAGAAAAGACAAGTCTTGTAGCCGCCTATCATAGGGTCCCGGGCTGAGCGACGATTGGCAACGGTCTATGAATAGTATGCTACATGTGGTGCAGACACCTCCTGTTTATTGACAATTCCTTTTGTCTTGTCATGAATTTGAAATGATGGAAAGTTTCCATGTTCTCATTGGAATAAAAGTGTAGAATACTCAAGAGTCAAAAAATACCAAAGCATCATTCACGTGGTACAGTTGCAGCAATCGGTGTGCTAGCAAGATCTAGACTGACTCCTCTGGTTTGCAGCTTCCGCCGCCCTACTTGCGTGAATTCCAATAAGTCAATTGAAGTCGTCGTTTCAACATTTTCTGCCTTTTGGTACATCAGCTCCTGAAAATTTAGAAGACGTGCCGCTAGCGCCACACTGCGTGACGCACTGGTGGGTGTGCCCGTCTCGCTCGCTACAGCACCGCCTCAGATTGAGCACGACTTGTGCTGGTCACGGAGATAGCAGGCTCTAGCGATACGAAATTAACGATCTGCAATATGCCGTCGGAAGGCTGAGTGACTGTCACGGTCAAGGACCGCCTGGTTTGGGACATCTCCACTCTTGATCATCCTACGCGAAAAAATTATGTGTCATCGTTTTCAAACGACTGCCCTCCGCTCACGCCTCTAACGCGAAAGCGTTACATGATGGCGTTTCAAGAAACACACTAATCATAGAGATCAAGGCGATTTTCCCAGGGATTGGAGTGTAAGTGGGTATCTTGATCGTACATGCGGTTTGCTGACAACCGTGCCCAGCTGCGGTCTGGGATTTCTCGGATTGGCTTTCTCCGCCGTTTATCTGCAACATGCTGACATCCCACCCAACTAAGAACAACAGGCCACTCGGCGATCAATGCACAAGTGTTCCCATGCGCCTGGGCCACCAAGACCCCGGAACCACAGGCCGGAGTTGGGCTCCTGATCGCCATTCATCGGGCCTACGACCTCATAAAAGTGAAACCGGCCAAATACAAATATAGCTTTCCTGCTTTTTTTTGGCAGATGTCGACAGGACAAAGACCGATTTTCACAATGGTGCTATCGGAAGTGCGGCAGCCGCGCTCAAACGACCATGCTGTGGGTAAACTGACCAGTCTGTCTATCCTGAGCATGTCAATATGCACCTGGCTTGGTTAACCCTATGATTTTCAGAGAGACGACAAGTCGCCAAGCTAGCGCCGGCGCAGCTTGCGCGCAAACGGGCCAATGACCGAGAAGCTCAGCGGGCTATGCGGGCGCGGACCAAAGGCTATATAGAGAAACTGGAGGCGGAGTTGAATGACCTCCGGAATATCCTCTGTCACGACAATGTCTTTGAGGCATTGTGGAGTCAGAACAAGGCGTTGGTGGAGGAGATGGGTAGCCTCCGAGCGTGTATCAGAGCCCGGTCAATCGATACGCACCACGCATGCAGACAAGACGCCCGCTGCGATGAGACCAAACTTTACGACAGATTTGATCTCGCGCTATCAACACATTTAGCTGGTGCCAACATCGACCTCGCTCCAGGTTCACACATTATTTCAAGCGCGACGTCATGGCATGATACCACACCAGGCCTCCAGTCAGCTAGAGAGACCATGCCACCAATTACAGACCTGGACTATTTGTTTCCCCCATGTGTGGAGGAGGATTACCAACAAAGCGTCATCACGGATGATGGAAGCAGCATTTGCGACACCCATATTGTTTCCGAGACGACGGAAGCTTTGAACAATATTGGCAACGGTATCTACAGCCACTATTGAGATTGGGACTTCTGCACGAAAAGGCTCTTGGTCTTTGCTTGATGTTCGTCGACAAAGTGGAGTTAGATCTTGGATGCTATCACACAAAGCCCAAGATTCGATCCACACGTCTGCCGGCGCGAGGGCGGGCGAATTTTGTTTATTTATGATTTGTGGCGTTTCTGCGGTGATAGTCATTGTAACAACACATAACGCCAAATACTTTCCCGCTACCATGCCTTCCATGCGTTCTCTTTAAAGGATCTTTTCGCGTCAAAATGTAGTAATGATTTGACTTTGGAGAAGGAGTAAGTAAAATACACAAAAAAAAAGAGCTTTTAGATAAAATCTTATTCTTGTGCCCAGTGAATGCTAGGAATAGACTCTTGCCTCTACCCACGCCGCAATATTTTTCCTGAGTAGTCTGATACTAAGAATACAAAGTCTCTAGTTCTTGAGAAGCGAATCATTGGTCATTATTCCTATAGAAGCATTGCCTGATCCTCCTCCGTAGTCAAAGGGACGAGTGATATGCTAGCACTTCCCATACAGAACTTGCCACATGTGTAGTTCTTTGAGATGCAGTGACAAATGACTGAGAAAAAGGGATTTGAATACTATTACGCTACAATCTATCTCGCAGAGTATAGCTTTCGATATTATAGATGCGAGCAGTTCTAGCCTTGCGATCAGTTCTAGCTATGCGAGGTTACCTTTCTATAAATGTAGCCACAGACTGCTTAGGAGAGCACATAGATGACAGAGGAAATAGTCTGTCAACTTTCGCAGCTAGGTCTTCAGCCACCTATATGCAGCGATGTACTTAAGTAACTACGGAGGATTGTTCTCCAAGTGCGGTTTGCACCTGTAAGCACTTTTAGTGGCCACTGTCGAAGGTGCGTCGTGATTTTATGCCACCGCGCCTCTAGACCTTGAGAAAAATGGCGAAAAAAAGAGACATGTACAATAGCATTACGCATAAGTACAGAAATTTAAAAAATTTCTCAAGTGGCCCAATAATTTGGAACTAGAGTAGTTGTGCACGCGGAAGGTTGCCAGCCTGCGATGGCCACCAACATATATAGCACCACCCGCTTGTCGGTGCGGGGCAGACGGCCTAGCATACCATATTATCCTGCCTCGGCTTCATGTAGACAAAAAGATCCTCAATTTTGATAAAAACCCTAACTCGAGTCAGAGACATTTGCACCTCAAGAGCGATACTTTTCTGTGTGTTTCAACTTACCATGCGACTTCTCTCGTGTCCTTGCTAGCATCGCAGAACTCGACCTCGTAATCGTGGAACAATGTTGGCATAAGCTGCGTTTTATTAGTATTGCTTCGGGAGGGACAATTTCAATTCAGACTCGCCTTGGACATTTCAAGCCATCCCACGTCTACAAAATGTACCATTAGCTCATGTCAATGGCAAGGCGAGGGTGAGTGAACCTACTTCTTCCAATACAGTATCGAGATCCAGCTCCAAAACTAAGAAAGTTGCGTCCTGTGTCCAAGTCAGAATATTCCCGCGTCGAGCGTGTTATAGATAAAGATTGCTTACTCATGGTGGCGACGCGGTCGGGATCTTCCATCCACCTCTCTGGACGGAATTTATTCGCATCGTCGCCGAAAATGTCCTTGTTGAGATGAATCACCCAGGCATTTGCGCTGATGCCGGACTGCACAATATTAGGACTTGAAATGCACATCAAGAGTTACAAAGCTTACGCCTCCAGGAATGAATTGTTCTCCAATCTGCAGTCCTGACGGGGGCACGGTGCGGCCGAGGTTGACGCCCACAGCCGGGTGGCAGCGGAGCGCCTCGTACATGCACGCCTGCAAATACGGCATATTATTGATGATTTCAAGGTCAAAGACGGTACCATGTGGAATGCCGTGCTTGGCCGCATGCTCATTGATCTCGTCAATCAGCTTCTTCTTCACGTCGGGGTTTCGCAGGGTGTGGTAGAGAAAGGCCGAGATGGACACCGACGTCGAGTCACTACCGGCAAAGATGTTGCTGGCCGCCATAGACGCAACGCAGACGTCGTCCAGCTTGTCTGGTTTTGCACGTTGAACGTCAAAGAGCTGCTCGAGCATGTCATGACGATCGGTCCCCCGCTCCTTGCGCTCCTTGATGTTTTGTTGAGAAATTTGCAGAAGCTTGCCCTGACGCTGGGTGATTGCAAGGTGCATGCCAGTCACAGGTGCAAGCCACACGCTGAGGTAGTAGAACCAGGGAATGTGTCCCACCCAGTTGGCGCACTGCAAAATGTTGTCAATCATGGTAAACGCGCCGTCGTCTATGCCCTCGTCCATGAAGCCGAAACGCTTGGAAAACGTGACTTCACCGATGACATCTGTAGGCATTAATATTATGTCGCATGCTGTCACAGGATCCTACTTACCGTAGGCAAAAAGCCTAGTCCATCTTCCCACATCAATCTTCTGCCCTTCCATGGAAGCCATTTTCTTCAACAGAAACAGAATGGCGCTGTCGACATACGGCTCCAGTTTCTTCATGTTGGATAGCGAATAGATGTGGCTTACCAGTCGCCGCTGCGATCGATGTATGTTCTCATTGCGCTCCGAAAACAGATCCCATTTGCGGGTGCCCTGCCATGGCATGTACCAGTCACTCTTGCGGAAATCGTTGCCGGCGCCTGTCGAGTCATCAGTTTTATTTACTTGGTGATTCTGGAGTCAGATAACGAACCATAGATGGTTCGGAGAGAATCAATGTCAGCAGTGCTGATTTCGTGCGGTCCAAGTCGAACCAGTGGTCCATACTTTTCGTGCACCTCAATAATCTTGCGGTGCATGTGCCCCTGACGAGTGTGATATACAAGCCATAGATTGGAGAACTTGGCCCAAAACGGACCAGGGACCTTTCTCAGAGGATTTCGAAAGTAATTAACAGCCAGAACTGACAAAAGGGCAGCCACCATAAACGGAGCATATCGGAGAATGTCCTGTCTGTTGGCATGAAGCACTGTAGAGATCAAGCTTTCACCCATAGTGATGTTCAAAAAGACTTATGCTTGAATCGATATAAGCAGCGCAATGAGTTGTCAATGTTGATAAACGGATAAGGCAGGCAGCATATCCGAGTAGTAATATATAACTTCCGCAAAAACCACGTATTCCATCGATCAAGAGCTGCTCCAGGATTTGCAAGCCCAGGCTGGTATGGACGCCACTGACAGCATACAGCAGAGTTGGTGGTGTAAGCTCACTCCATCGCAAAAGCCACCTACAGCATGGCATGCAGCTGGTGATGTTGCATTGCGGCTGGAAGCTGGCGAGGTCGCCAACTCAAAACCCGTCGGAATCATTGAAGCATGACGTTTCTCTCGCAAAGCCAATCTCTTGGCGGCGTTGTTGCCTGATCGAACTGCCCAGCAAGGAAGGTCTATCTTGAATGGCATCGAGCAAAGGGGGGCGGGGGGGCTCCGACGCAGTGCGCGGAAGGTGTGCCACGGAGTAAGCAGAATCGAGCGCTAAATAAAGGAGGGCAGCGAGTAAGCAGTTTCGAGCATGCGCGGGCATGGGGGTGCCGCCCTGGTGGTGGGAAGCGAGGCGCCCGACATGACACGCACAGATGCAGGCTGTGCGCCTCTCCGGCACTCGCAGCCACCCATCGGCCTGTCGCCCGAGTGTTGACCCGGCGAATTCAACGTGGATCTTCTCCGCTTCCGCCGTCGTTGCGCTATCGTCCCCCGCTAGAGGGGATCCAGCCTGTAGATCGGCCTGGGCCGATGTCCCGTCATTAGCGCCTCCGCCAACGCTGATCTTCTCCTCCCGCTACTGTATTACTCCGATACCACCGCTCGTTATCTTGCATCGCGCGGTCCATCGCCGTACAAGGCTCTTGATTGGACCAGCCATATCTTTGACACATCTATTGATGAGCGCGTTCGTTGGGGATGGCACAGTTCCGCGGTGCCTGCCCAGAGTGCGTACCTCGCAGCCGAGCAGGAGACTTTGGCGGCGATGCCGAGCACACTCTTGCAACAATTCATAACAAGAAGCCAAACTCGGCTTCCGGTCACAAGGCCTCGAGTTGAAGCAGCCCCGCCTGCAAGGACACCACCTACGCGTCATTCCGTAAGTTGCTGGCAACAAGAGTCGGAACCAAGATACGAACGATATATACTGAGGTTGCATTGTGGCGCAAAGGACCACGAAGGCTGTCTTCAAGCTCGTCACGAAACCTTGTTTAGGATCTACTATCAAGGCTCGCCCCGCGGCTCACAGCAGTATTACGGAAAGGGGCATGACAGCACTTCGCTCCAGCGCTGGGCCGAACGTGTTCCCGACAGCTGAAGGTGTGGACTTTCCGTTCTTGGATAAAGGACCGTTTCCGTGACAACAATCTCTCGTTTGCGATTTGAAGCAATTTGGTTATGCGACGGCTCTAATTCGAGCTGTCTGACAGCGGTACGTCATGCTAAAAAAGGTATTGCCTTCGATCGCGCGGCAATGTGAGTATTTTGATCAACACGATGAACAAGTCATCCGGCCGAGCGGAAGACTTGCGCAACATTTTTCGGTATAATGGTCGGATTAACATTTCCTTGGAAACGATTGGTACAGTCTCATCCATCCTAACTGATGTATCTTTTGATATCCAGACCGCTGGCTGTTCAGCCTCATATGACGAGGCAAGCTCGGGAACGGACAGCGTCTGTAAGATTACCAGCAAGACTTCGGGAAGCCAACCCTCCAAGATCTCTTCGGGGTTCTCGTTTATGCATGTCAGTGTAACCTGAAAATTGAGGCTGCTGGCAGTCTTGCCACAGCCCTAATAATACGTTGTTTCTTTTTCTTGATATATGGCAGCATTCAGCTCCCTTTAAGCGAGAAACACTCCCCTGAGCTTCTCAGACAATTTCCAAACTCTTTCCTCTTTGTAACCAACTATTTATCTTTCACAACCTCCCACACAATTCTTGAGCAAGAGCACCAAATATTTGACCCTAACCCTAAATAATGTCGCTAGGGTCAATCAACGATCTCTACCTGTCCCATTGGGACGCTATCGCCGCGAAGCTCAAGGGGCATTCTGGCAATCAAGAGATTGATGGAAAGAGCCTAGACTTGGCCACTGTGATAGCAACCGCCAGGTACGTCAATCATACTCACAACCTTGCCACCGATATATTGACTCGGCCTAGATATGGAATACCTTCACATTTGTCCGATGGCAGCATCGCAGCTGTCGTAAAGACAGCCGAGATGCTTCAAGCAAGTATCGACAAGGGAGAGATCGTATATGGTGAGACGCATCCTTTCACAGTCTCCTACCTCCCAAGCCAACATGACATCAGGTGTCAACACAGGTTTTGGTGGCAGCGCCAACACACGCACAAACCAAGTGCAAGAACTGCAGTCAAATCTCCTGCGCATGCTTCAATACGGCGTCATAGTGGAAGATAGGGCAGTAACAGCTCCCGAGTCGCGCCATGACACAGACTTGAGCGACATCATTAGCCAATCAGCACTTCCCCTTGACTCTCCACTTGCCTCTACATCGATGCCGGAGTCTTGGGTCCGAGCCGCCATGTTGATCCGGCTCAACTCTCTCGCTTCTGGCTTCTCCGGCATCAAAGAAGCCACTATCCGCACTCTGCACCAGATTCTCGAGGAGGGCATCACGCCGCTGGTGCCCGTCAAGGGAAGCATCTCAGCGTCCGGGGACCTAAGCCCTCTGTCCTACATTGCCGGCGTGGTGCAGGGAAAGCCCAGCTTGAATGTCTGGACGCGCAACGCGCATGGCGAGCGCCGCCTCGTGAGGGCCGACGTCGCGTTGGCGGAAAAGAACATTGAGCCCGTCTCGCTGGGCGCCAAGGAAGGCCTCGCTCTCGTCAACGGCACGGCCGTCTCGTGTGCTGTCGGATCACTGGCGCTGCACGACGCTCTGGGACAAGCCACCCTGTCGCAGATTCTGACTGCCATGACCGTCGAGGCCCTTCTCGGCACGGATGAGAGTTTTGACGCCTTCTTTGGCGAGGTGCGACCTCATCCCGGTCAGATGGAAGCGGCCCGCAACATCCACGCCTTTCTGTCAAAGTCGTCACTTGTCCAGCACAGCGACACGGAGGAGGGAGAGCTCCGGCAAGACCGCTATTCGGTGCGAACGGCCTCGCAGTGGATCGGACCTGTTTTGGAAGATTTGCATCTGGCTCACCAGCAAATCGGCATCGAAATGAATTCCGTGACTGACAATCCTCTGATTAACCCCGCTCGGGACGGCAAAATGATGCACGGAGGCAATTTCCAGGCTCGTGCCGTCACCAGCGCGATGGAAAAGACGCGCCAGTCGCTTCAGACCATTGGACGCATGCTCTTCTCGCAGTGCGCAGAGCTCATCAACCCCGCCACCAACCGTGGACTGGCACCAAATCTCGTCGGCGAGGAGCCGAGCCAATCCTTCATCTGGAAGGGAACCGACATCATGATTGCTGCTCTCCAGGCAGAACTCGGGTTCTTGGCCAATCCGGTCGGCAGCCACGTTCAGACCGCAGAGATGGGCAACCAGTCCATCAACTCGCTGGCGCTCATCTCCGGCCGCTACACTTTGGAGGCCGTCGAGACGCTCTCGCAGTTGTCTGCCGCCCACCTCGTCGCGTGCTGCCAGGCCCTGGATCTCCGCGCCATGTCCTGCAAGTACCTGGCGACCATGGGCCCCATCTTCAAGGACATGACACGGGCGACATTTTCGGAGTTCCTGCAGGCCCCCGAAACGGCCGAGGTGGTGCTTTCCGCACTCTGGGTTGCCTTTCAAAAGGCGCTCGACACATATACGCACTTTGACTCGCCCAAGCGGTTCGCGGTGACGTTTGAGTCCCTGCAGCCTCTAGTCCTCAAGCACATCCGGACCACGACGGAGGCGATGGAAGCGCTTCGGGCGTGGACGGACAAGTGCGGCGCCACCGCGCTCGACATTTTCCAGATGAACCGAGAGGCGTACTACGCGAGCCCCGACGCCACGCCCTACATTGGCAGCGCGTCCAGCCGCATGTACAACCTCGTCCGCCACGAGCTCGGGGTGCCGTTTATGAGCAACAAGCTCATCTCCACGCCGCGGGAGGAGGACGGCGAGTTTATCTGGGGCGAGCCGTCGTCGCACGACGGCGCCGAGGTGGGCGGCGCGGCGACCATGGGCAGCATGATCTCCAAGGTGTACGAGAGCATGCGCAACGGGCAGCTGTACCACCACGTGGCGCTCTCCGTCGCCGACGTGCACGAGTTCAGCAGCGCGGCGGAAAGGGCCCTCGCGGCGAACAAGGATGAGAAGACGCAGTTTTCGTACGCCATGGACAAGGCCAGGGAGCTGACGGGCTGGGGGGCAGCGGGCGCCAGCAAGAGCGCCGAGTCGCTGAGCGGCAGTGAGAAGAATCAGGCGCAGAACCTGAGCTCGAGCGCTACCGTCGTGGACGAGGCGCTGGATCTGTCGGAGATTGAGGCGGGCACTGACCGGAAGATGATTACAGCGGAGGTGGGTGTGTCGCCGGACATGAGCTGGAAAGCGCAGGCGATGGATTTGGGGAATGAGAACAGTCAGATTTACTCGATTGTCTAAGACCTGTCTTTCTAAATATCATTTGTTTTATTACATGCCATTTGTACATTGACTATAAATATCGGTATGAGCCGAAAACAATCAACACGCCGGTGTCAACTTGAATATGCACAATGCGGCATGACCAACTCTGTGCGCGCAAGCTTGCATCAAACATGTATACGACGACTCGGAAATGGTATTCCTCCTCTGTCATGTTGAAGGGAATCTTGGGTCGCGAAAATCTTGCCAACCTCGGTCGCATTTTTTGGGGGCGTGTGTGTAGAGGGCGACACGAACTGGCCAGCATCCATGCCGTCCGCAAGATGACTACCAGTACGCCACAGGCACGGCAAAAGATCCGGCAATTATTCCCAGACGAGCGATCGACGAGGCTTGCGGGCCTCGCGCCGTGCACGATAGCGACATGATGCAATCGAGTTGTCCTTGCCTCCTGTGCGCGCGCCGCCGTTTGTGGCAGGGCGTAATCAGCGGGCGATAATTCGGCCGAGAGGGACGGATGCGATCCCTAGGACCAGGTTGTGGTGCTGCCGCCACAGCTCACCACGTACGTCACCCAGACAGGGCCATTATTAACAGGCGATTGGTAATCGAGCAGCTCAACAGCCAACGCATGCGCCCGTTGATGCCGGCTCTCGGCTCGGGAATTCCACTAATTTAGTTAGTGCAGAGTGATTGATCCCTGAACCATCGCAGCGTCAAGTGTCCAGGTGTCCACTGAAATGTCTGGCAAACCGCCCATCCATCTCGTTAAGCTGCTATCAAGATAAACAGGTGTTTTTTTTTTTTGGCAGCAATAATGTTCATCATTAGCTTAGAAATCAAGAGCAGGTACGTACATACCCTGACTATACGCTCGTGACGCTCTTCCTCAGGGTTTGTTGCTGCGTCTACTGTGGAATCGGTCCGCATTCAGCGTTCCAGCATTCCAGCAAGCATTTAAGCTCACAAAAGTTTTCTCTGTAACCGTCTCCCCAACTACATCTCTGCCATCGGTGCTAAAATACTTGGCACACGCCCGTTTCACTAGTATCCCGGGGGTTAGCTGCCGCGTCGCGCAGCGGATCCGCACGCCTGTTGCGCCCGTGCCGTCCATTGTAGATCACCCAAGCTGTTTGGATGAGATCAGGCTCTATTTACTTGCTGATTTTTAAACCAAAAAAAAGCTGCGGTCTGTGACATCATTTTCCTTTGTCCCTGGGAATTGCGCGCATTACACACCTCACAACGGGCGCGAGCTTACCAATCCCGTTGCACGTTCTTGCGACGTCCCTTATCTTTGCGCTCAACCCATCGAGCTTCACACTCGCCCGCTCTTCCTCACCACCAAAAGACCTTGTCCACAAGCATGGAGTCCAGAACACAACAGCAACAACAACAACACCCGCAGCAACCACACGACTCGGAACCGTCGACGCTCCGTCAAGACAGCGACGACGCGCCCCGAGACCTGCCCCGAGACTCGCCCGACGACGCACCATCCTCGGAAAAGCAGCACAATGACGGCTCGCAGCCCCCCGCGCCGCCCAACGGCGGCCTGCAGGCCTGGCTGCAGGTCGCCGGCGCCTGGACCATCATGTTCAACGTCCTCGGCCTGCTCAACTCGTACGGACAGTTCCAGAGCATCTACGAGACGGACATTCTCCGGCGCGAGACGACGTCGACCATTGCCTGGATCGGCTCCGCCCAGTTCCTCGTCTGCTACGTCGTCTGCATCTTCACCGGGCCGCTGCTCGACGAGGGCCGCCTGCACCTGCTGCTCGGCGTCGGCACCGTCGTCACCGTCTTTGGCCTGATGATGGTCAGCCTCTGCCACACCTTTTACCAGTTCTTCCTGGCCCAGACCATTGTCACGGGCATCGGCTTCGGCCTCATCTTCCTGCCGGCCTCGTCCGTCGTGTCGCAGTGGTTCTCGACGCGCACGCCTCTCGCCATTGGAATCTCGGTGAGCGGATCGAGCATTGGTAAGTTGACGAGACCCTTTGGAGGACGGAAAAATCCGCGACTCATTCTTTATTAGGTGCCATTATATACCCAATCATGCTTCAGCGCCTCAAAGGATCGATTGGATTTCCGTGGACGGTGCGCATCATGGGCTTCATGGTCCTCGGCACCATGCTCTTTGCCGCCGCCGTCATGCGAGTTCGCGTTGGACCCAACCCGCGAAAGAGAAAGGTCATTGACCTCCGACATTTCAAAGACAAGCTCTACCTCATCGCTTGTCTGAGCTTCTTTGTCAACTTCCTGGGGCTCTACGTATTTTACTACTTCATCTCCCTCTACGCCATCGAAGTGGCCGGCGCCAAGCCCAGTCTGGCCAACTACCTCCTGCCCATCCTCAACGGCGGCTCCTTTCTCGGCCGACTGATTCCCAACTGGATCGCCGGGCGCTACGGACTCATGAACGTGCAGATTGTCTTTGGCATCATTTCCGGCGCCATGTCGTTTGCTCTCCTGGGCATCAAGACCCCCGGCGGCGTCGTGGCGTTTGCCGTCATCTACGGCTTCGTGTCCGCCCCGTACGTCTCTCTTCCCATTCCAATCGTGACGAGCCTGTCGCCCGACAAGAGTGTCTGGGCCACGCGGCTGGGGATGAGCTTTGCAATTATTGGCCTCGGCGCCCTCATCGGCAGCCCTGTCGCGGGTGCCATTCTCGGGAGCAGCGACAACAGAAACTGGACGGGCATGATTGTGTGGTGTGGCGTCATGTTCTTCATCTCCACTGCCATCCTCACTGCTGTGCGGACGATGAAGGTCGGGTTCAAGCTATTTGTGAAAGCTTGAACTAGGACATGGTGTGATTGCACAGTGCGGACGATGCAGAGTGATAG
Organism: Akanthomyces uredinophilus; assembly: GCA_030778065.1. Lineage (NCBI taxonomy): Eukaryota > Fungi > Ascomycota > Sordariomycetes > Hypocreales > Cordycipitaceae > Akanthomyces > Akanthomyces uredinophilus. The sequence goes on from JAPFRW010000284.1 coordinate 32,653, forward strand.
GACACATATCCAGATGGGAGCATGCGGTCGAGGAGAGCTCGAATTAGACAGGAAGCTCATTCAAGTAAATTAAGATACCATATCGTAGTAGTGTATAAAAAGTCGATTTTTCTGCTCACTTTTACACGAGGATGACAATGGGTGAAACAGTTGACAGTCAATCTGGGGAGAGCTGCCCCAGGAGTAGCGACTTTGATATGCTTCCAATTCAGCGTGCCATCATGAGAGCCTTTTCCTAGCCATCCGTCGTCCTTATTCACAAAATTGATGATTCCAATGCTACGTTCTTCACTGATTGGAAATTTAGATTGCTGTGATTAAATCGTTGACCCGATGTCACTGCCCCTCCAAAACGCCACACTCCGTGGTCTGGCTATTTCTGCCAGCTCCCAACAAAGCCACTCTTCGCACTGTACGATCCGCCAAAGCGGTCAGCGACAAGCTTGCCTAGCTTAGCCAGGGTCCTACTCCAACTCGACAGCATCAAAACTGCCAACACTTTTTTTCTTTTCTTTTTTTTGCGACATAGGTTGCGGGGGACGAAACGCTGCGTGATAGTGACGCATCACCAGCTGCCAGAACAATTGCTGACCGCGATGCGACCCTTTGCTGGGACAGCCGCTCGTGTGACGTCGCAGAAGAGCATCATGGCCGCGGCGACCCGAATAGCGATGCCCCGATTGGCCATGCGACAACGCCTACACAGCCGCCGCGCAGTCGCCTCTACTATCCACCGTCTGTACTCAACATCTCCACAGTCTCCTCCTCCTCCGCCGTCGCCGCCCGACAAGACCACGAGCCCGCCCCGCGACGCCAGCCTCCCCTCGACGGCCGAGAGCCGGCGCAGCGCCCTCAACGCCAAGTTCAGCTCGGCCATGGACCGTCTGCAGGCGCGCGCGCTGACGGCCTCGCAGACGCTCAACGACGTGACGGGCTACTCGGCCATTGAGTCCATCAAGTCGGCCAACGACGCCATGGAGCGGTCGCTGGGCGCGGCGCAGGAGGCGGTGCGCGCGGCGCGCTCGGCGTACAAGACGTCCAACACCAAGCGCGCGGCGACGCAGCGCGAGGTGACGACGCTGCTCGCGCGCAAAGACACGTGGTCGCCCGCGGACCTGGAGCGCTTCACGGAGCTGTACCGCGCCGACCACGCGCTCGAGGGCGCCGTGGCGGCCGCGCAGGAGGCGCTCACCGAGGCCGAGGCCGAGGAGCAGAGCCTGAACCAGCGGCTGAACGCGGGGATCCTGAAGCGCTACCACGAGGAGCAGATCTGGAGCGACCGCATCCGCCGGGCGAGCACGTGGGGCACCTGGGGCCTCATGGGCATGAACTTTGTGCTGTTTGTGCTGCTGCAGTTCTTTGCGGAGCCCTGGCGGCGGAGGCGGCTGGTGCGCGGCATGGTCGAGCACGAAAAGGAGGTGCTCGCGGGCGTCCGGACCGAGATGGAGGCGCTGCGGGCCGACTTTGAGCACAAGATGGACGCGGTGCTCGACGCTGGCCGGGAGAGGAAGATGCTCGGGATGCCAGTCGCGGAGGAGGCCGTGCAGGCTGTACCGGCACAGACGGCGGCAACGACGACGACGACATGGGGCGAGTTTCTACAGGACCCTGCGAGGTGGAAGCTGGCGGCCGCTGATCTCTGCAGCGAGAGACGGGTCGACCTCCGCATGAAGGACGCCTCGACGCTGGTGCTCCAAGGAGCCGTGGCCGGCGCCGCCATTGTCGGCAGCATAGCCCTGTTGGCTACGCGCTAGACGAGCAAACATGTGCAAAGCTTCCCTGTACATTGAACAAATCCCCCCCTTCGTCGCGCCCGTTTTTTTCTTCTACAACGGGCTGTAAGATGAGAGCATTGCATTAACTTAGAAGAGACATGTACTATACGAGCGAAATATATGACGATTGATATCATACCATGCCAGAGGCGGAGAGGGACCTGGTCTGCAACCAACGGCGTGGCCGAAGGGATGTGCAGAGCAGCGGCAAAATAGTGGAATCGCTGGCCGTGTCGGGGGTGCGAGGTGTGTGGCGCAGCGGGAGTCCTCCGGGCACAAACACTACGTTGTACTCGGCTTAACAAGAAGATTCGAATGGTGCATTCATTAGGGCTCCGGTTGATTCTTATTCTTATTCGTTCAATTGAAGAGTAACCCTTGTGCCTCGCCCGCGCCCCGGATCGGCACCAAGGGCCGATAGACGTCAGCATCACCAAAAGCCAAGCCTCGTGTTTGTGTTTTGCGGAGGCCGCCCAACCTATCTCGGTCAATTGTGTTCTTTGGTTTTTTTTTTCTTGGTATTATTTGTTTCATGGAGACTGGTCACGCGCACTGATCAGAGGCCTCCTCGAAATTGGAATGGACATGCACATGTCACAATGGCTGGCGGTGAGGGGAAACAAAGACGCGGTAGAAGCAGTCTACAATGTGAATGTAGAGAACAATTGAAACAAAGGCAGTCAACAGTGCGTGCTGCGATGTGCCATGCCGAGGTCACTGAATATAGAAACTTGATGCTAAACTGAAAAAAAAAAAAAAAAAATTGTCTCTTACCGTCTTTTTGCGCATGTTGAATTAAGGCATAAGAATGCCGCAAGAGAGCTGCATTATTCTGCTCGTCCTTACTCGCCATGGGGGAATATTTGATGTGAGGGGCAATTGCCATTTTGGGTGCCAAGTTTCGGTGCAAGGGTCTTTGTTCGGCTAACGATTCCGCGGGTGGCCGGGGATAATAGCAGAGCCAGGGTTGGCAGGGAAGATTTACAGGGGGGGGGCAGGGCCACACAGGAAGAGAAAAAAGCATCGTGGGAGCAGGGCTCCCCAGCATAAGAGACATTTTGCCTTGACGTATGTAGGTACTTGTAGGGATGCGTTCCCAGCAGGCAAGTAGACAGGGCGGCCGGGTGACGCCACGATGGTGGGGTTTGTTCGGTTCTGGCGTGGGCGGACATGGTTTGTGTAGCGCGTCTTGTAGCCTGTAGGTAGTGCAAGCCGGAGCAGGTTGGATGGGTGGTCGGCGCGTACCGGGAGCTGCAGGACGTGCGCTGCAGCCCGCAGATGCTTGGGGAGAGATGCGATGCCAATGGCAGCGAGGCAAGCATCTGACTTGCAGGACGGCAACATGGGCATTCATGTGTATTGGCCTACTATGCAGGGAACAAGGCGCCCAAGTCAACCAAGGTTCGCAAAGGCCAACTTGGGCAGAGACACTGCTCAGCCCACCACTCTCTTCTGTTCAAGTGGGAGAGAAAAGGGCGCGAATTTTCGTCATTTACAGATGAACGGTGCGATCGTCCGTGGCCAATAAAAAGATGCGCGCACCATAACATCACATACTTACCCGGACAGTAGGTAGCCTAGGTAGGTATCCGGGCAAAGGCAAGGCGCGGCTCGGCTCCAAAGTCTGGCAGGACAGCACTTTACAGCGGGCACAGCGCTGTGGCTTTGGTGGGCCCCAGCAAAACACAAAACCCCGCCGCAGATGCACTGCCAAACCGGCCCCATTGCCCAGCACGTACGGGTAGTGCCTACTGGTACTCGTAGCTCAAGCCAAGACGAAGCCCTTGGGCACTGTCCCCTCTCCGTCACTGACGACATCTTTCCCACTTTCCACCACCACCACCACCACCACCACCAACTCGTCCTCCTCAGGTCTGCGTCCAGTCTGCATCCACCTCCCTCGTGTTGCTGCCCGAGCGAGAGACCGAGAGACACTCCAGCAGACTCACGAGCTTCTTGATAAAACGGCCCTCTCTCCCGGCCGCTCTCGCCTTCAGTCCTGTCCACGCCCATTGGCCCACCCCTCTTGTTTTCTTTTTTCTTGGACGGATACAGTTGGCCAACCTTATCTTTACGCCACCGCAACCACCACCACCATCACCATCGCCCGCCGTTGACGGAGAAACGATCTGCTGCTTCTCTTGGGCTGTCGAGCAGAGCGAGCAGACACATTGCATCTGCCATAGCTCATCGCAGCCTCAAGCACCAATTCCCTCTCGGGTCCCGCAACACCACGACGTCTTGCGCGAACGCATCGCGCCCCCACCGCCGCCATGAATGAAGATCAAGCCATCCTCGACATCCAGCGCAAGATCGAAAAGGAGCGCGTCCTCATGACCGCTGCCAACAATATGAGGTCTCAGACAGACAACGATGCCGTCCGCTCTCGCCTCGACTCCCAGATCCGTGACGGTCGCCGCAACATCCAGTTCTTCGAGGAGCGCCTCAACGAACTCCAGATGCGCCGCGTCAACCAAGGCGTCAGTAGCATGGGCGTCCGCGACGATGCCGATGGTCCTCCCCCGCCCCCGCCCAAGGACTCGTCCGTCCAGTACAGCCAGATTGGCCAGCACGGCGATAGGATGCCTTCCCAGCATCCCTACCCCGCGCAGCCGCCCGGTGCACCCATGCCCAAGGGCCGGCCCAACTTTACCAAGCTCGGTATGAACTGCCTCCGTGCAGCGACATCTGCATTCATTGTCCCTCAGGACAGCTAGCTAACTACTGACTCACAGATCTTATCAAATATGATACCCCGTACCTAGGTCCCCGCATCCAGCTCATGCTCTCCCAGCTCCAGTTCAAGCTCAATGTCGAGGAGCAGTACCTCAAGGGTGTCGAAAAGATGGTTCAGCTATATTCAATGGAGGGAGACCGCAAGAGCAAGGCCGACGCCGCGGCTAGGAGGGTGGACAGCAAGCAGAAAATCGTTCTCTTGAAGCAGGCATTGAAGAGATACGAGGAACTGCATATTGACATGGACAACTCGGATACGCCTGACGGTAAGCCCCACCGCTATTCTCATCTCTGCATGCCCTCGCTGACAGTTTTCAGATGATTCGATCAATACCCCGAATCTCCGCAAGCCCCTCAGCGGCACCCTCTCCCTGCGCATCATCGCCGTCAACAACGTCGACCACGCCGCGACGACGCGCTTCTCCCGCGGCCCCGAGACGTTTGTGGCCGTCAAGGTCGAGGACACCGTGACGGCTCGCACCAAAGTATCCAGAAACGACCGCTGGGAATCCGAATTCCATACCATCGACGTAGACAAGGCCAACGAAATGGAAATCATCGTCTACGACAAGCCCGGCGAGCACCCCATGCCCATCGGCCTCCTCTGGGTCAGGATATCCGACATTGTTGAGGAAATGCGTCGCAAGAGAATCGAGGCCGAAATGAGTAGTTCCGGCTGGGTCTCTGCCGACAAGATGGGAAGCATCACCGGCGGCGGCGCCCCTGCTCAGTTCCCCATGAGCCCGTCGCAAGGATCCTTTGGTGCCCAGGCTGGCGGCGCCCCTGGCGGCACCCAACCTGGTGGTGCCTACGGCGCTCCTCCGCCCTCTCAGATCAACGCTGGCCCCATAGATGGCTGGTTCAATCTGGAGCCCGCTGGCCAGATTCAATTGCAGTTGAGTTTCGACAAACAGAACCGCGACAAGCGCACCGTCGACGTCGGTCTCGGCCGAAAGGGCGCTGTTCGTCAGCGCAAAGAAGAGGTCCACGAAATGTATGGCCACAAATTTGTCCAGCAGCAGTTTTACAACATCATGCGATGTGCTCTCTGCGGCGACTTTCTTAAATACTCGGCTGGCATGCAGTGTGAGGATTGCAAGTATACGTGTCACACGAAATGCTACCAGAGTGTAGTTACCAAATGCATCAGCAAGAGCAACGCGGAGACGGATCCCGAGGAAGAAAAGATCAACCATCGCATTCCACACAGATTCCAGCCCTTTTCCAATGTCACCGCGAATTGGTGCTGCCACTGTGGTTATATACTACCGTTCGGCAAAAAGAACTGCAGAAAGTGTACCGAGTGCAGTCTCACAAGTCACGCTAACTGTGTGCACCTTGTGCCAGACTTCTGCGGCATGTCCATGGCTGTGGCGAATCAGATTCTCCAAGGCATTCGCACCCACAAGCAAAAGGCCAAGACGACTACAAACTTGACAGACAGAACCCTACGCAAGATGAGTACTCCTGGCTCTCAGTCGGGCACATCAACTTCCGCTGTCTCCCCGACCGGCTCCGCACAGCCGCCGCAGCTCACTGCCACGACCACGGAAGCAGCCGAGGCCGCCCGACGCATGTACTCCAGTCAACAGGCTCCACAACAGCGACCTGCGCCTGGACGCGCGCCGTCAAGCAACAGCTCTCCAGTCAATCCTGCTTCTTCAGCGGCGGCTGCTGCAGCTGCTTCGGCCGCCATGTCTGGTGTGTCGCAGCAAGCCCAAAGGCCGGAACCTGGCCGATATGGAAGCTATGGCCAACCGTCTCCCGACGCATACGCTGCCGCGGGCGCCTACGGAAGTCAAGTGCAGGCGCAGCAGCAGACGCGTCCCTATAACCCGGCAGACTATGCAAATGTCAACAGTGGTTACGCTCAACAACAGCAAATCCAGCCCCCTGCTCAGGTTAGACCTGTGCAGCAGATGCCTCCTCCCGCTCAACCCGTTGCTCGACCTGCCGAGCCTCTCTCACCTCAAAAGTCGTACTCTCCCCAAGGCGGGCAATCCGGTGGCCGCAAGGCATTGCCTCTTGCCACCGATCCCGGTACTGGACAGCGTATCGGCTTGGATCACTTTAATTTCCTGGCTGTCCTGGGCAAGGGTAACTTTGGCAAGGTCATGCTTGCTGAGACCAAGAGATCCAAGAAGCTGTACGCTATCAAGGTTCTGAAGAAGGAGTTTATCATTGAGAATGATGAAGTCGAAAGCATGCGATCCGAGAAGAGAGTCTTCTTGGTCGCCAATCGAGAGCGCCACCCCTTCCTGACCAACCTGCACGCCTGTTTCCAGACAGAGACGCGTGTGTACTTTGTCATGGAGTACATTAGCGGCGGTGATTTGATGCTGCATATCCAGCGCGGACAATTTGGTGCTAGACGAGCACAGTTCTATGCTGCCGAAGTCTGCTTGGCCCTGAAGTATTTCCATGAGAATGGTGTCGTCTACCGTGATTTGAAGCTCGACAACATCATGTTGACGCTGGACGGACACATCAAGGTAGCCGATTACGGTCTTTGCAAGGAGGACATGTGGTACGGCTCCACTACCGGCACATTCTGTGGTACGCCCGAGTTCATGGCGCCAGAGATTCTGCTGGACAAGAAATATGGCCGCGCCGTCGATTGGTGGGCATTTGGTGTTTTGATTTACCAGATGCTTCTTCAGCAGTCGCCATTCCGTGGTGATGACGAGGACGAGATCTACGAAGCCATTCTGTCGGATGAGCCGCTTTACCCGATTAGCATGCCCAAGGAGTCTGTGTCTATTCTTCAGAAGCTGCTCACGCGCGAGCCCAACGACCGTTTGGGCAGCGGGCCGACGGACGCGCAGGAAGTCATGAGCCACGCGTTCTTTAAGAATATCAATTGGGAGGAGATTTACCTGAAGCGAGGACCGCCGCCGTTCAAGCCTGCGATCAAGAGTGCAACTGACACGAGCAATTTTGATTCTGAATTCACCAGCGTCACGCCTGTTCTCACGCCGGTGCAATCAGGTATGTCATGGCGTCTTTTTCTTATGAGGTTAATTTCTAACACGATTTATAGTCCTGTCACAGGCGATGCAGGAAGAGTTCCGCGGCTTCTCGTACACGGCTGATTTTGAATGATTGAGAAAGACTTGGGGTTTTTTAACAATGTTTAATTAAGTGAAGACGATGAAAATGACGAGAGCATGACGGGACTCGTGCGATATATTTTATGGAGGATGCATACAGTAGCGGGAGTTGGAAGATGGCGGGCAAGGAAGCAGTCTGCCTGCACATGACACACACACACACACACCTTGAAAAGACATTCATTTTTTAGATGATTTTGCCGCACGTCACGAAGCTTTTGCTGGGGTTCACTCGCTTTGATTTATTGCTTGAGGCGATCGCTGCTTAGCTTGCAGCACATCTGAACGTTTTGGCGGTCTAGCGATATCTGACACGAGGGAAGCGCAGAGCGACAGGCTTTGGGTTTTTCATTCTCTTTTCCCTTGATGGGCGGGACTTTTTTATTTTCCATACCGTTCTTGAAACGCTCGTTTTAATAGACCCTTGGTTTTTGTTTTCTTCTCGCGAGAAGAGTTTCCTATTTATATGATTACCGCTTTTCTTTTGCCCTGCCATCCTTGCCAAGAACAGAAAAAAAAAACTCCGGCAGGAAGAATCGGCTACAAAAGGGAAATTCAACACCGCAAAAAGAGGACTGAATGATGACGATTAGAAGAGAATCGTTTGTTGTAGTTGAGATGACTTATGGATGGTGTTTACTCCAATTTTTCTTTACGTATATCAGGTAATTAAGAGCAAGTCACGATTGATGAAAGACGGGTAAAGTTGTGTGAATTTTTTTGTAGTTGCTCAAGATAGTCTAGTATAGTCTACAGATGTGTTTTTTTCTCCTTTCAGATGTAACCAAATTTCACTCCCGCTGTAGCCCTCCAACGAGGTCCCAAGATGCTTGCAGCCCACACTCCTTTCCTCCCTCTTGTCCTTTACGCAGTGTACTCTTTTTGGAGGAGCTTGGCAATGGTGTTGAGCTGAATGTTGCTGGTGCCCTCGTAGATGGCGCCAATCTTGGAGTCGCGCCAAAACTTTTCCGCGAGCCCCTCGCGGACAAAGCCCATGCCGCCCATCCACTCGACGGCGAGGCCGGACACGCGGCCGGCGACCTGCGACGCGTAGAGCTTGGCCATGGCGGCGTCGCGGACAAAGTCCTCGCCGGCCTCCTTCTTGCGGGCGGCGTTGTAGACGAGGGCGCGGGCGGCGGCGATCTCGGTGTAGCTCTGGGCAATCTGGTGCTGCATGCCCTGGAACTCGCCGACGAGGGCGCCAAACTGCTTGCGGTCGTTCCAGACGTACTTGACGGCGTTTTCAAAGGCGCCGAGGGCGAGGCCCGTCATCTGCGCGGCGATGCCGATGCGGCCCTCGTTGAGGATGCCAATGGCGTACTTGTAGCCGGCGCCCTCGGTGCCGAGCAGGTTCTCCTTGGGGACGACGACGTCGTCAAAGTTGAGGACGCAGGTGGAGCTGGCGCGGATGCCGAGCTTCTTTTCCTTCTTGGCGATGCTGAAGCCGGGCGCGTCCTTGTCGACGATGAAGGCGCTGATGCCCTTGTAGCCCTTGCTGGGGTCGAGGTTGGCAAAGACGATGAAGAAGCCGGCCTCCATCGAGTTTGTGATCCACATCTTGGAGCCGTTGATCTTGTAGCCGTCGGCGGTGGCGGTCGCGCGCGTGGCCATGGCAAAGGCGTCGGAGCCGGAGACGGGCTCCGAGAGGCAGAAAGAAGCGACCGTGTTGGTGGCGAGCTTGGGGAGGTACTTCTTCTTGAGCGCCTCGGACCCCCACTTCATGAGGGCCGTGTTGCAGAGCGTGTTGTGCACGTCGACCATGACGGACACGGAGGGGTCGGCGCGCGCGAGCTCCTCAATGGCAATGATGGCGGCGGTAAAGTTCATGCCGGCGCCGCCGTACTCTTCGGGAATCTCGATGCCCATGAGGCCCTGCTCAAAGAGCTGCTCGACGACGGCCGGGTCCATGGCCTCGGCCTCGTCCATGTCGCGCGCCTTGGGCAGGATGACCTCGGTGGCAAACTTGGACACGGTGTCGGCCATGGCCGTCTCGACCTCGGAGAGATGCGTGATGGGCGTGGGGGGAATCTCGGAAATGTCGACGCCGCTGCTGCTGAGGCGGGGAGCCGTGGTGGAGAGGGAGCGGCTGCGCGATGGGCCATGATTAGTTGAATGAATAAAAAGAAGAAGAAGAAGACGGCAGCTGGGTGAGTTGGTTGCAGGGAAAAACGTACAGGGCCGCAGAGGCAACGGGCTGGGCGACGCTCCGGGTCGTGGGGAGGCGCTGGGCGAGGAGGACGCGGCGACCGCCCTGGAGGGCTGGCCGGATGGCTCGTGTAAAGGAAGACATGTTGGCGAGGTTGTGAGGTGGCCCAAGTAAGTGAATGCTTGGGAAGGGTAAAAGGGTGACGGAAGTAGAGGTTCTAGGTTTCAATGGGGCAGAGGAAAGGAAGGGTAAAAAGTCGGCTGGTTTGCAGACACGGCGAGATTTGTGTGGTGGTTGCTGGGTTGGGTGTGTTCCGAGTCTGGGGGGCGATGTTCGGAACAGCGACGGGTGATTCGGAGCTGTCTATTCTTTGGGATGATGGTCGACGGCGTGTGACGTCGACGACTGAAGTTATCGATACTCTGGCGTTCCAGAAAGAATGAAGTGAAAAGACGATAGTCCGCTGTCTACGTGCCAAAGCCCAAGCGTGGAAAATGAAAATGACGTCCGGCGGTGCGGTGCAGGGCGGTCGGATGGCGACGGGCTTCCTTTCCTTATAGTGGCCGGCGTTCGGTTGCAGCGCTGGGCCCGTGCTGCCCGCTTTTTCCGCCGCAAAAGGGCTCTGAGGGGCTGTCAGGTTTGTTTGCTCAGTGTGGGGGAGAACTGGAGAGAGCCGAGCGGCTTAGCTTAAGCCGAGACGAGGGCGGCGGTGGCAGCAATCTTTTAATAAGAAAAAAGACGACAGTTTTATAACTTTGCCTCTTGAAATGGCGGCCTTGCAGTATGTATCTCGGAAAAGTAATTATACTCAGTTAAACATGCCGCAATCGGAGGGTCCGTGTACCGAGTGAGCTATTGGGTGTTGCGCCAGCATTTGCAAATCTTGAAGATGCACAGCCACCGGCATGTCCAACTTTTGATTCTATATGCCCAAACTCAACACCAGAGTACTCCTATTCTATGGCTTTGATCAAGTAATTAAGCAATTTCGCTACTCATCTTATTATAAGCCAGAGAGATGGTCAAAGTGCACATCCGACAAACCAGAGGTCCGACTAGAGGAAGAGCAACCGCAGCGGAAATATGAATGAAAAAGAAATTCTCCAGCAAGGATTTTAAATCAAGCATTCGTCCTCAGCTTGGCATGACCGACAACTACAAAATACCCTCCGTCACCCGCATCCCGCGCCGCACTCGCTGGCGCGCCATCGATCCCCGGCCCCACAGCAACGCCAATCGGACGGGCCAGCACGTGACCCTCCTTCAAAGGAGTTTTCGACTCTCCAGTCCTACACAGAACAACCGACGACGAGCTTCCCAACTCAATCTCCGAATCCGCCAATCCTCCACATTCCGAGCTCAATTGACCGCCACCGCAGCCATGGTCGGTTCCATTGTGCGAAGCCTCTTTTCGCCCGCCGCCCGTCGGCCTCTTTTCTCCGCCACCAGCTCTCTCCTCGCATCATCCAGCCGCATCCTCCTCACCAAGCCGACGACACCCTCACCCATCCTCTCCGCCACCGCCGCCGCCGCGTTTTCCACCACGGCCCCCCGCCCCGCCACGCTCAACCAGGTCCTGCGCGGCATCCGCAAGGGCAAGCGCGCGCGCCACGCCGTGTCCCCCGCGCTCGCCAACACGAGCTCGCCCGCGCTCAAGGGCGTGTGCCTGCGCGTCGGCGTCGTGCGCCCCAAGAAGCCCAACTCGGGCGAGCGCAAGACGGCGCGCGTCAAGCTCTCGAGCGGCGCCCTCGTCACCGCCTACATACCCGGCGAGGGCCACAACATCCAGCAGCACAGCGTCGTGCTGGTGCGCGGCGGCCGCGCCCAGGACTGCCCCGGCGTGCGGTACCACCTCGTTCGTGGAGCGTTGGATCTGGTATGTTCTTTTTTTTTTGGCCTCTCTTCATTCCAAGTGGCTGGATAGGCTTCTTGAGAAGGAAGCAGGAGATTAGGCACGTCGAGACTAACGTGTTTACAGGCTGGCGTAGGTGCACGCGCGACGAGTCGAAGCAAGTACGGCACAAAGAAGCCGAAAAAGGCCACCATTGGTTAACTCGGCACATGGAGGGATTGTGAGCCGGGACGGGCGAATTCATGTACAGCACCACGGGGTATAGATCTTGTACGAATGGGCATTAGCGATATGTCGCCATATGGCGACTTGTATTATACACCACACAAAGCAATTGCATACACATTTTACACTGCAATTATTCAAACATGACATCTCTTTTGTCACTTCAATTTCATTTTATCAGCACAGTTGATTATGAAGAATTGTCGTCATATCTTCAGTACATGATCTACAGCACAAGCCGTCCAGGCGAATGTAAAGTAAGCGGGACCCCAGGTCCCCGCCAATGCCGTATAATCTTGATATATATAAACCGTCCCCAGACGCAAATGACCCTACCGATGCCAACGACGGACATGACTTTATAACTAGGTTCCTCTTCACTGTGTATTGAAAGGAGGAAACCAAATGAAACAAAATGGACAATAACAACAAATGGCGCCAAACCCCCCCTCATAATTCAACAAGTAATAGTACATTCATAAGACTGCGATTGCCTGGTAGAAGAGAGGACAACGCTCAATCCACGCCATCCGGCTTCTGCATGCCCATCATCTCAAAATACCTCGCAGTGCACGAGTACCTGCTCCAGTCAAAGTTGTCCTTGGGGTTGCAGTGGCACTTGAGGTCAATCCGCGACTGCGCGTCGTTGGGGCAGTGTGTAAAGGGCATGTGGAAGTAGGCAATCTCGTCAAAGAAATGTAGTTCCGTCTTGTTGAGGAGAATGCCGGCGGCAATCGAGTGAACGGGCGCATCGCCCCAGCGCTCGTAGAAGAAGCCACCGTCTTGATCGAGCGAGTTGAAAAAGTCGACGTAGGCGTCACTGCGCATCCACTCGAGACTTCCAATCTCAAAGTTGGACCACTGATCGGACAAGTTAGCATCGTGTTCAAAGCCGAGTGTCGCCCATCGTCTACTTACAAAATGGCACATGCTGTAGGTTTGGCCGCCATCGTCGCTCAGAAACTCCATCGAGTTGTCGGCGGCCACATGCTGAGGATAGTTTTCCATAAACTTGCGGGTGCTGTCCCAGAGCGTAGGGATCGTGTCGACGTACTCGAGCAGGCTAATGGTGAAACTGTACTTTTTTCCCTTTTCTTTCATGAAGCGAAAGGGGTCTCGAGGAATGTCGCAAAAGAGCTCAATGCTGGGCTCGACGCGCCAGTAAAAGTCATAGTTTTGCATAATGGGGTGCTGGAAGAAGAAGCCCGACTCGAAGCGGCACATGTGGCGGTAGCTGGTCGAGTCGCCATAGATTATTTTGCGCTCCTTCATGTCCTCGCGCACCTTTTTGGCCTTGTCCTCGTCGATCCAGTCGGGCACCGACCAGTGCTCGGTGGGAATCTGGCCAAAGCGCGCCGTGCCCGAGACGAGCGCCGAGGTAATGTTGCGAAAGTTGTCGTCAAAGGGCTTGTCGTTGAGAAAGACCCAGTCGTAGTTGAAGCGCCGGTTGAAGCGGTCCTCGACCTGGCGGATCGAGCGCGCAATGTCCCAGACGTCGGCGTTGCGCGCAAGGGAGACAAAGGTGGCGTTGGCGCGGGGGCCGGGGTCGGTACCGTCGAGCATGGACGAGGGAGCATCCTTCGGGCTCGGGCTGGCGGGCGGCTTGGAAGGCTCGGCATCTTGGCGGTCGCGATCGACAGGTATGGGCTTTTGCGTCGAACCGACGTTGCGATCTACGGCAGCGACGGTTTGTGGATTCGGTGGAGGGTCGGCTCGAGCTTGATCAGGGGCAGGGCCGGGTCGTGGGAGGGTATCGTGGTGGGAATTGGAGAAGAGGTAGAAGAGCATCAAGGTCTATCGGTTTTGCAATGTCAGCGCGTTTTGTACCATACATGGCTACGGCTATTCGAATTATGATATTCCTCTTGTCTGCTATACGCAGGGGGCAGCGAGGGGCGCGACTGCGTGCATGGTGGCGGGCAGCCGAATGCAGAGAACTCGATGGGGTAACGTACAATGCTAGCAACGACAATGTAGCGCAGGATGCGCGCATTGCTTCCCGCCAACATGACGGGCTGACAATGTAGAGGGTGGCCAGACGCGGCAGGTCCGGATGAACAAAAAGGACGAGCGACTGTGGAAAGAATAAAGAAAGAAGAGACAAGGTAGAATTGAAGCAAACGGGGGAGTGTCGGACTGGCGGATTGGCCCGTTTGAGACGACGACGGGCTGAGCGGCGAAAAGCAACACCAAAAAGCAAGTGCTACGCCCACTGTATTGCAGGTCGCCGCGGGGCCGTTACAGCGGGAGCCCAGCGTGCCCAGGTAGGGAGGCAGGTGGCAGCTCGCTGTACTCAGTACGCTCAGCGGGTGTATGTCACGGCGCAGTGGGGGAAAAGCAGCCAGGCTCGCGTAGGTTTGTATGAGCAACACAACGAATGCTTTATATGTCAGAAAGAGGAAGGAGAGTGTATCTTGGAGCAGAAGCTACTGTGCTACGTAATCGACTGTTTTGCAATGTTGCCGTCACAAGTGCCACAGTGCCACGTCGTGTTTACACATCATGCACCAGTCATCTCCGTTTTCGTGATTCGGATAAATTTGTCTAGGTGTTTGCAGGTCTACGACAAAGATTGCTCGGCGCTGAGGAGCATTGGAAAAGAGGGCACATGGCCAAAAATAGCCTCGTGTTGTTCGATACTGTACAGTATTGTTCAACACTGTCCAAGTTGAGCATAAAATGGTGATGCAGATAGTGTCTAAAAACATTAAAGAAGCCAAAAACAGGACAACCCCCACATAGATGATCCAGCATTTTTAGGAAATTACTACCGGATGAGAAGCAGACCCAGAACCCGCTTCAAAGTCAAAGCCAGACTCCTCCATCTCGCTCTCGGGCAGGTTTGGCATAGGAGCCCCCAGCCAGGTAAGGGGGTTGTTCGGAATCTCAACATTTATAATCGTGCCTTCGTTGAGCCGAAGGGCGCAGTCCGTAGTTTGAATCACGTCCTGGCGTTGCGAGATGATGATGACGGTACAGCCCTGGAAAACCTGCTCCATGTACTGGTGTGTGGCGTTGTCCTGAAGCGGATCCAAATTGCTCGTTGCCTCGTCCATCAGAACGAGATTGATGCCAGTCTCCAGACGTCGCACGACACCTCGCGCCACAGCGAAGAGCTGAAGCTCACCCTTGGAGTAGTCAACATCTTGAAGCATCGCATCAAGGCCGCCAATGCTACTCAACTTGCTCCAGATGTTGAGCTGCTGGAGCACATGTCGAAGCATGTTGTCCTTGGTAGCTCTTTGTCCTTTTGATTGGTCATCATCCCGGACTTCTTCGTTGATTGCAAAGGGACGAAGGTTCGTCCGTATGGTGTCATTCAACTGAACAACATCCTGTGTCATTGTTATAACCCGTGACCGTAGAATATCCGGAGTCACTGTCTCAAGATCGACACCGTCAATCTCAACGAAGCCCGAGTAATCAAGGAACCCAAGCAAAGTCAGTAATAGAGACGTCTTGCCACTGCGAGGGCGTCAGAACGTAAACCAAATAACGGAGAAATGCATCACTTTACTTGCTTGTTACTCCGGCCAACGAGAGCGATTCTCTCACCTGGTTCAATCACGAGCGAAACGTCGCGAAGAACGGCTGGGAATGCTCGGGATTCACTATCACAAAATTAGTACAGCAAAATCCATCAAATGATGGCGACTTCCGAGCTGCAGTTACCTATAACGAGCTGAGACATTACTGAGCTCAATATCTCCAGCAACGGGCCATCCATCGGGTAGATCTTCGGGCAATGGGGGATCAAATTCCAGGGGTGTCTGTGCTTTAAAATCGTCCAGTCGTTGGAAAATTGAAGAAGTCCTGTCCCAACCGGCCCAAGCCCCGGTAAATCTAGAACTGTATCCTTGAAACAAAACTAAACTGAACAGGGTCTGTCCAGCAGCAGCTTCAGAGATCTCCTCCTTTCCCCAGAGAATGGCCGATACCAAGTAAAACGCGACGGCTGCAGCGAGAAGATCAAGAGCAGATTCAAGCCATTCTTTGGGGCAAAGCAGTAGATAGTGTGCTTTTTCGGATTCAGCAAGTAGTCGTTTCCCAGTTTCCAGGTTTGTTTCTTGCCAACCGAATGCACGAATGTGCAAGATGCCCTCCGCTGTTTCAGAAACAAAGTTGTAGAGTGCCTGCTTCCGACGGAAGTATTCGCGTTCAGCGTGTCTTGAAAGACGAATATGACGGCTTTGGATAAAACAGATGCTCAAAAGAACAGCAGGCAGCGTGATAGCCATGTGGTCGGTGTTCCGAAGTGCCAAAGTAGTACAACCCAACAAGCCGCCACCCGTATAGAGTGTCCGGCAGAAGTAATGTGGTAGAGTTTGTGCAAGTAGAGTTGCGTCTTCGTCAAACCAGTGGAGAAGGCTGACTGGGTTGATGCTCGTGATATGAATATAGGTCGCGCGCATCGTGATGGCGAGAATGTCTTCATGCAGCTGAATGCCTAGTCGGAAGCCAACGACGCAAAATAGAAGCCAATATACAGGAATCATCAGAAGAGAGGCCACGAGAACTGCTACCGTGTAGCGGAGGTACAACGGCCCCTGCTCTGGATTCCTTTCCGCCCACATTCGAAGGCTAATTTCGGGCAGAAACTCAAAAAGTACCAGCAACATAATCGCGCACGTAAGCGAGAGACATTTTGCATTTCCCACAACTTTGGCAAATATCGAAAATGTTTGTCTGCTTGTTTTTTCTTGGCCGTCGTGATCAACCCATTCAGTCGACTTTCGAGCTCTCCTTGCCCATGATCTGCGGATGGCGGCCTTCTCCCTGTCCTCAGTCTCTACCGTCGGGCCAAACGTTGGCGGAACCAGCATGTTTTCAATAGCGTGCCGTCTTTCGGGCGTACATAGGTTGAGTTTGTTCAAGACAGCGCCCCCATGATCGTCGAAAGTGATAATTTGGTCGGCGATGCTCAGAATCTCTGGCAAAAATGTCGAAAGCAGAACTGTGGACTGCGCTCTTCTAAAAACACCGTTTGCGCCGCAAAGTGCATTCAAAATCGAGGCGGCGGCTGTCCGGTCGAGTGCACTCAGGCCATCGTCTATGACAGTTACATCATAGCCTGCGAAGACAGCACGGGCGAGGGAGACTCGCTGTCGCTGCCCGCTGCTTAGATTAAGACCATTGTGTCCAACGATGTACCCATCGCCTCCAGGGAGTAGCTTCAAATCTTCTTCTAGTTGACAGCTCTGTAATGCCATGTGATATCGCAGTGGATTGAATGGTAAATCGCCGATGACGTTTTGGCGAATTGAGTCATCCCTCAACCATGCTTGCGGGCCGCAATATGCAATTCTTTGGCGCTTTGAGAAGATATGTCCACCTGTCGTTTGGTTTTCTCCTAAGATGCTGCGAAAAAATGACGATTTGCCGCACCCAGTCGGGCCGACAACACCTGATACGGAGCCTTCAGGGAGTTCAAATTTGACCTCAGAGAGCCGGGGTGACTCCAGATCGTCCGGCTCAGAGGTGGCGCAGGAAAATTGAATCATGTTCCTCGTGATAGGAATCTCCTGTGTGTTTGAACCACAAGACAGCGGATCTTCCGCATCGGTGGAAGGCGTAGCAGTAGATGTCAATTTGCAGCGTGAACCCTCCAACTCCGCAACAAGCAGAAACGCCTCGATCCGGCCAAACCAGCCGACCATTTTCATCGCGTCTGCGTAGATATCAAGCACTTTTGGAGCAGAATTCGCGATAAGACTAACAGCAGCAAGTGTTGGAAAAACCCGATCCGGGGATAGCATGCCGTCAGAACCTTTCCAGACGAAGGCAACACTGATAACCACAAAATATTGCCCCAGATCTGCAAATACTTGAAGGACCCCCAGCAGCGACTTCAGGGCGCGATAGTGTTTCGAGGTCTCCAACTCCTGGATTCGCAAGTTGTGTAGGTAGGTGTGTACTGTAGGACCGAGGCCCAAAACTTTGATACCTGGCAGTTGTTTGAGTACTTCGGTCGTTTTTGCGACTCGAATTGCAGCCTTTCTCTCCCACTTGGCCAAGGCAGGTTTGCTAAGTATGGTCAAGAGGAGTGAGAGAATATTGGTAAATAGCACAGGGATTAGGACCACGAAACATGATGTTCCTATATATTGCGAAAGGGTGTACATGTGCACCCAAGCTTCTGATGACGCCATGAAGGCATCCATGCATGGGCTAAGCTTCTCAGAAATTCGGTCGATATCAGAACTAATGGAAGGATGTACGATCCATGACTTGGCGTCCTTTTCGGAGAGCTTGTGGCTCTTCACCATCACTTGACCGATGAGAGCTCCTCGGATTTGGACTGTCAGACGGTTTTGCACACGTAGTCTCATTTTCTTCAGCACAGCTAGGCCAATGAAGATGAAAAGTGGGAGAAATTGCAAATCAATGTTTTTTGTCCATCCGGAGCGCTTCTCTCCGGTTCTTTTGTTCGCTTGCAAAAGTTCAATCACTTCTTTGATGAGAAATGGCTGAGCTGAAGTGCACACAGTGGCGGCCAAGTGTGATGTAAGCACGAGAATGAGTTCCCACTTCCATGTGAGATAGCATGCTTCGATCAGGCGGTATCGAATTGTTTTCTGTTGTGCTCGAGCCCAATGCGCTTGGAATCTTCCAAATGTGGCCTTGTAAGAGAGCTCTTCGTCAAAAGCGGCCACGTCCACGCGCTGAATAACAGCCTCTGGAACAGATTTGAAATACACGAACATGCCGCGGAGGTTTTCAATGAGGGGCCCCAATCTGTAGTTCGAGCGAATACCGGAAGCTGGCGCCAACACATTCTTTGGCATTTCGTTGCAGACAAGTAGGCACATGCGAGAGCAGGCTGCGGCAGCTGCGAGACCGAGGCTCCCGACTATTCGTTGTGATAAAAGTGCTTGGCATGTACGAAAATCAACAAGGGCTGTAAGGAGAAGATAGATGGCCGAAAATTCCGAGGACCGCAAAGCGTGTTGATGTTCCATATATACCATGACGGCGACGTTGATAGCAGCAAGGAGCTCAAGCGAGGCAGTGAGCGTTGTCGCGCCAAGAGGAGAAGTAGCTGTGTGCGAATCAGAGCCCGCAGCCGCTGCCCGGCACGCGATGAGAACAGCAGCAGCCAGCTGATGTAGACGATAAACTTTAGCACGGAAGTGATGCAGCTCGTTCAGAGTGATTCCTTACCAACTTGGTCCATAATAGTAGATTGGAGCGAACCGTGATAGGCACGTCGCGGCTTCGAAGGGCGAGAAGGGGTAGGAGTAATATGCCTAGAGCTGAAGGGGCCACTTTCTCGATTATGGCCCCGACTCGAAGTGACCGATCAAAAAGGCAAAGGGTAGATTCCCATAACTTATATGATGCTGGCATGATGGGCGCTGTGCATGTGCAAGCGCGAATAATGCGATGGCAATTGGTAATGAAGCGCGCGGAAGGCTGTGACGAAGCGCAAAAGCGCGGGCAGTGCAGAAGGCAAGGTTGAGAACGGGTAGGATTCCGACTCCGGGTGAGCTTTTTGGCCTCTGCTAGGGGCAGCCTGGTCGGCACGCGAGTAGGCACAATTCCAAGGACTCAGCTCCAGGCCTAGTTATATGTTGCATCGAAGCGCCGTGCAAAGTCGTTATCAGCACACTGACTAGTGAGCGCTAGCTTCGTTTCTCCCCTACACTGGGACATCAACGACGGAAAAAGGCCCCGCGCGGGGAACCGCAGCCTTGACATCGCGCGGCAAGTGGCAAGTCGGTAGGCGGGAATTCATCATCTCATCCTCTGGTCAAGATTCCAGAAGGGTCATACTGTCTTCCTCGGAAATACCGTCTCTTATCGTACCAGGCTGTAATGTTTGGGGGCCGACGGGCGACAGCAGTGCCACCTGCTTACGGAGCAGGAGACGGGTGGCGATGGTGGGTGGCCTGACGTGGCTGGGGTCAGGGCTCGATCATTCCGTCTTCCGGATGTGTGCTGCCCCAGGAACTACGCCTCTGCGTCCTTCCAGCAGCCAAATAGTTTTCGAGATGGCTCGGGTCTACCCAATAGCGCCTAGTAAGCACAAGTTCCGCACTGGTTTACCAGCCACTGCATTGCACCAGGCGTGCAAGCAATAAGTAGTTAGTGGCAGCTTGCCATCTAGCTAGTTCACCAGAAGAGTTCAGAAGAAGCGAGACTGTACCCAACTCGCCAGCCAGTCTGCGATAGTTGGTGCTGCATTTGACTTGTTGACTAGAATCCTCTGTGCTGTGGCCTCTCTATCGTTATAGTCGCACTTTCCACGTGGTAGTCTTTTCAACCCTGTCCTCACGACCACGCGGCAACCATACACGAGACCCGAGCCAAAATCTTATACAACCATGGTGCATCCAACACCACAGCCAAACTCCGGGGCAATATTTCCTGCTAGAAATTCAGTAAAAAGAATCTCAGTTCAGCGATCGAATGCACAAATGCAGAGGATTGCTAGTTATGCGAACTTGGCTAATCGGCACATTCGCGCAGGCAATCGGCAATGGGTTGGCGCTGGCGCGCCGCATTTCCCCCGCATATTTCACGGGCGACTAAAGTAGCAACCCGAGCCGTCTCGCCAATCAGTAAAGCGGAGCGTCCTGCTCGGCGGTTCCAGGACCCAGCATGGTAGGTCTTATTAGAGCTATTTAGGCCGAAGCAAGGACGATTGCTATGTTGGTGTGGTTTTCGAACAGCGACTGCTTCGTGAGGTCCGTCGCTTGAGGTAGACGATTCCGCGATAGTAAACTACGGCGGCTTATATCCGCTAGTGGTTGCTAAATGAGTATCGTGCTGATGCAATAGAAAGGCTGGTGTTGCGCAACTAGTTAGGTATTCATCGAAATGTTTACGGCTGACACTGCAACTAGAAGCCTCCTCTTTTTAAAGGATAAGAAGAGCGTACGCATTATCGACCCCAAGATGAATTGATCGTAAAATGGCGCAACGGTTTGTTCTTTAGAGCACAGCAGGTGTAGTGTATTTTGATTTCTCTTTGTTCTTCCGTGGAACTCAGGATGCTCTTCGCCAACTTCCCCACCACTTCCCTACAGGGTCGCAATCTGCTGACTAAAACCCTCGTGAATACCGGCATCGTTACAAAATCGGCATGGTCTGAAAGAATGTTAGATTGCTTCCATTACATTATGGCTATGCTTAGATACACAAGCGCCGCTTGAAGGTGCCGCCAAACTAGTTCACCGTTGCAATACCTGAGGGGAAAAGCACACCATGGCATCAAACCCGCGTAACCTTGTGAAATGATTTCCAACTGTCTGCCAATCAAAAGAAGAAGCCAGACATCGTGGGAAAGTCAAACAGCCAACAGTCGAGATTGATGTGCGGCTCTTGCTTGCTATGACACCTGACTTTCTTATCACTATAAATCCCAGCAAAGGGCGGCGAACATGCGTGCCAATAGTATCCGTGACGAATACACTCGTCAAGAACATTTCTCGTATAGTGGATGATGTAAAGAGTATTTCGGAGTTTCACGCCCGTGATCGGCATTACCTTTCAGGTGGGTTTCATAAAGTCACGCTTGATCTTGATGACCTGATTCCAGCAGGCTACATTTAGAGCTTACTATTCATGTTGTTATACCTCATCCCGATTTGACTGTGCCTCACACGATCCGCCCTTGTTCCACACCTTATCGCGCAGGTCTATATCTTCGCAGTAGTGCCGCTTCGACACGAATCGTTATGACACCCAGTTCTGAGTAGATTGTGCAATAAAGCTACCGATAGCTACTAATAGCTGATAAAGTTTTATTTGAGTGTCTCTTCTTAGGTAGGGCAGCTTGATTAATATTACTAGGTCGCTTTCCGCTCTTCTATTTGTTTCTAAAATTGAAGGTAAAGTTAAAATAATATTATTTCCGCAGTTAAACAACTATAAAATCTAAGGTAGTATCATAATAAATATATGTACATACCTAGTAAATCTACTTAGGCTCGTATCATAAGAGTAGACTTCTAGTTCGTTGCTTGCTTTAGGTGTGGACTGGTTTTTATCTATTCCTCTAAGCGTTATCATGCAAGATACCGTCTTCCGCCGCTGTTCCATGATGTATGCCAGAGCGACTTTCATTTACTTCCTAGAATGGAATGTCGTTCAGCTGATAAAATCTCTGGCTGGTAAGCAGCAGCAAAGTCCTTGGTCCCTGTAGTCATCCCTCCTCCAAGTAGTATATAATGCTCTTCGCGCGCCACTGTCGTGATTGGACAAGTGATCAGAAGCTGAAACTCAGAAGTCGACACACGGTCGGGAGCACTTACCGGGGAAGCCCGCGGCAAGAAAGCCCGTCAAGAAGACGCAAGCCAGAAGACGCGCTGTTAAGTTTATCATCGTCGTCATGTATGTTGTTACAAAAACGTCTAGCTGGACATGCTGTGATGACTGCGACAAAAGCTTTGCGGGACTGGTCAGGCGGCTAGTCGCTTTTTAAAAAGAATTGCCAAGTATGGGCAGAGCCACGACGACAACTTTCCCCCCCTACCTAGGTTGTCCGCTTCAGGGTCGTGAAGTGCGACAAGAGCTGACAAGAATGAGGCTCGCAACAGGCAGTGGCTGGGATTATTTGTGATTATTGCCAGCTGCCCAAGCGTCGTCGTTCAAGGCCTGCTGTCGAATAGGTTGTTCACAGATTGATCTGAGCAAAGAGAAGGCGGTGGGGTGGAACTTCGTGACTGAAATGTGTGTACGTGCAGATAGCGTTATAGCTACGACGCAGGCGCTCTCATGCAGAAGTTGTGCGGGGTGGTGGTGGTGATCCAGTGACAAACTCGTGCTACAGGCGGCGTCTTCTATTTTCAGTGAGCCTCGCCAGGTCAAGAAACACCTACTTCTTATTGGGAACTTTTGCCAGACCAATGGAACGCCACAGATACCCCAGTCGCGAGGGCTGACCAGTGCCCACTGACTAAATGACGCCGTCAGATACATAGTGGATAGTACACTCATGTGCGGTGTCCAGCCAGTGCCATCGAATCCCGGCCTGATCCGAGTGGGCCCGGGCAAGAGTTTTGGGGGATCAGCATGGCCCTAGCTGTCCACAACTCACAACTCAATAGAAACGTCTTGATGGGTTGTGAGCCTGCGTCTGGCAAACCAAACAAATGGGCACCTTGGTGGTGCTGGGCATCTGCTTGTCAACCTTTGACCCAGACGTCCAGGTCCGAATACCGGCACCAGGACGAAGTCGGATTCGCAGAAAGACATGCGGCCACAGGGCAGCAACCTCGACGTAGCCATTCCACAAATTCTGACCAGGGCCTGAGAATATTCCTGTGACGCTTGTCCACATCGAGGGCTTCCGGCGCAAGCCACCTGAGGGACCAAGTTTATTGAGTTTTATGTGTCACTGGTATTAACAGTCGACCGGGACTATTAGCAGTTTTCGGCTCGTTGTCGCTGACCACCCAATTTCAAGCCACCCGCCCGCCACTGGCCCCCTAGGTGCCAAAACACAAAACAGGCGGTAAAAGTGATGAGAAGACGCTGTTCATTCGAGCAGCAACAGTCTTTAATTGCGGCACCTATTTGCTTTCTTTCCGGTTGCGGCAGGCTTCACATTTCTGTCGTGACAGGAAGAATATTGGAAAGCGAGGAGTTGGATATGATTCCCCTCTTTGGCACGAAAGTATCCCGGCGAAGGATGCGAGAAAGTCCACTTGTCTGCAACCCTGGTGTTAGTCGGGTAGACTAGTTACTGCATTGGGACGCGACCGTTCAACAAAAGTTCCGGGCAATCACACCAGCGGCAAGTAGCCTGCACGCGCACCTGAAGACTTTGCCCACTGTTGTATGGATGGATACTCTGTGCATGTGCCGATTTATCTGCTCCAGGTCCTAACTAATGTGCAGCACGCACCATGACCAAACCACAGAAAGATACGGCTACGCCCAGCCGTCCCCGCGGCCATTTGTAGCGCCTACTCCTTGTAGCTAGATCCACGCGTATCAGCCTGCTGGGATGAATGTTTGTCACACCCAGGCGATTAAAAGGGCCCTGCATCTTGCTGCTGCTTCGCCCCCAGATTTCCCCAGATATCTCGACTTCGCACCTGTCAGTCTCGGTTTTCCTTTCGCAACCGTCTACGCGTGGCACATTGTTGTACATCATTCACCTACAGCCCAATTGTGGACACATTCGCAATGTCGTCGGTAGCTCAGTCGGAGGACTCCCTTTTCGGGCCGCAGCTGCCTGGCCGCTTCGACTTTACCGTCCTCTTCGAGCATGCTATGCTCGGGCTGATTCCAACTGCCCTTGTCGTCCTGGTCACTCCCTTTTACCTGAAGGATCTCTTGCACACCCAGCGTCAGGTCCGACCTGGCAGCCTTCTGTGGAGCAAGATGATGTGCGGCCTGGCGCTCGTCGTCATACAAGCCACCAACATTGCGCTCTGGCATAAGACAGACTACTTCCGGTCGCGTGTAACTGTTGCTACCTCGATCATGTCACTGATCGCTTCTCTTTGCACGATGGCCATCATTATAATCACGCATATTTATTCGCTACAGCCGTCTTCTTTCCTAAGCCTACTGTTTTCCCTCACCATGATCTTTGACATTACAATGGCTCGATCATATTTTCTTCGGGACACTCTTAGCACCATTGCAGCTCTACAAGCTTGTGTTGTTGTTCTTAAGCTTGTTCTGGTGGTTCTTGAGGAGGTTCCTAAGCGGAGTCTATACCTATCTGAGAAGCTCCAATCCACAATCTCTCTCGAGACCGCGTCTGGCTTTTGGAACAGGTCCCTTTTCGTTTGGCTTAATCCCCTACTTGTTTTTGGATGGCATAATCACTTTACAATTGAAAGTTTGCCTAACATTGGCGAAGAGTTCGAATCTGAGCGGCTCTTCGATCGGTTCTCACATCATTGGGTCAAAGGTACAGTCCTATACCTTAGCTGTCCTACTGAGCAGGACTGCCCGCTCATACAGCTGGTGCTCCGTTTTGCTGACTTCACTTAGCCAACAAATCTTCCCGCTTAGCTCTACTCTCGACTTTGCTGCGTACCTTGAAATGGCAATTTTTGCAGGTCCTCCTTCCTCGCCTTTTGTACATTGGTTTCGTTATCGGACAACCCTTTCTTCTTTTACGAACAGTCGAGGCAGTCGGCCAGGAGCACGCCAGTCGTGCTTCTACTAGTGGTCTTATTGGTGCTTGCGCAATTATCTACTTCGGGCTCGCCGTAAGTTCATACTCCAAACCGACGCTCATTCTACCTTCTGTTGCGCGTGCTTACACTCTCAGGTGACGAGAACCATTTTTGAGCACTGGGGCTTCCGTGTTGTCACATCAATTCGGGGCATTTTAGTTGTGGCCATATATGATAAAACGCAGCGGCTTAGTGCTGAGACACTGGACGCCGGAAATGCCGTCACATTGATGAGTACAGACGTTGAGGGGACTGAGGACATCGTTTCCCTTGCATATGAGTCGTGCTCATGTATCATCCAAGTCGCCTTTGGCATTTGGATCCTTCACACCTTCATTGGACCCGCCTGTTTCCTCATCATTCTGCCTACTTTAGGTAAGGACCAGTCAGCCAGATGATATGAGATACTGACCTGCCTCTGTAGCTACATTTATTGGGTCTGTTCTTACTGGTAAGACAATCTCTGGCGCTAGGGCGGCTTGGAACGCGGAAACAGAGAAGCGAGTTGCCGCTACCTCAAACATGCTCGCTCAGTTAAAGAGTGTCAAATCCATGGGCTTGTCTCGTTCACTCTCGACGCAAATTGAGCGTAAACGCGAAGTCGAGATCTCTACGTCGCTCCGGGAACGCTACTCCCTTCTATGGGTTTTCTCCTTTGGTAAGCCGTTGACGCCTGGACCTTCGAAGCCGCCACTAATTGGAGCGAACAGGTGCGGTCAACTTCACCGTCACCCCAGCAATTGTTTTTGCAGGGGCGTACTTCTGGACTCGTTCGGATGACCCTATGTCTGTCGCAGAAGTCTTCGCTATCCTAGCTGTGCTGGCTATTTCTTCCAATCCTCTTATTGCGCTATTCCGGTCCGTGACGCTATGGTCTGCGGCTTTTGCGTCTATCGCAAGAATTCAAAGCTTCCTTTCACAGGAAGATTATGTTGACCATCGCGACGTTCCCATGCCAGCCGACACGGATGATGAAGGGGAGAAAGAGCCTCGCTCGGGGCCTAGAAAACCGTTCGCTTTTGAACTCTCCGATGTTTCGGTCACGTCTCCCACCACTGGCCCGGTCCTTCGTGAAGTGACTTTCAAAATTCCATGGGCATCGCACACCATGATGTGGGGCCCTATCAACTGCGGCAAGTCTACTCTACTCAAGCTTCTCCTAGGAGAAGTAGAGCTGAACGGAGGCACCATATCTGCCGGCTCAAGAGACATCGCCTACTGCAGTCAGGAAACTTGGATCGAGAACACAACTGTCGAAAAGGTAATTACTGGAACACGCCGGTTGATACAGCCCCTTTACAGTGAGGTTGTGAGAGCGTGTGCTCTAGAGGCGGACTTCCAGCAAATGCCAAATGGTGATCAAACCCAAACGGGGAGTGGCGGCTGCAACCTCAGCGGAGGTCAACGTCAACGCCTGGGCCTCGCGCGATCTGCCTATGCCCAGAAAGACATAATGATTCTGGACGACATGTTCAGCTCCGTGGATCCGGAAACCGCTGGCCTTATCTTCAGTCGTCTGTTTGGTCCGCAGGGTATCGTTCGCCGATGGGATTGCACTGTCATCATGACAACAAATCGGCTGGAACTTTTGGATTTCGCAAGCCAAATCTTCCAATTTTCCAAGAATGGTCGGGTGCAAGAGCAGAATGACAATGAGTCGGATGGATCTTCGGTTGCTGCTGAGAGCAGTGACGAGAATTCTGCAGCTGGGGATGCAGCCGGAGGTCAACAGCAAGCCGGAGCAGGTGGCAGTGACATCGAGGAAGTGCAGCTACCGTCAGTGCAAGTCAAAGAAGACGACAATGTACCCCAGCCCCAGGATGAAGGCTCGGGAGGTGATTTATCTGTCTACCAATACTTCCTTGGGTCAGCTGGAATCCTTGCAATCCTCGTCTGGGTGTTTCTTTCTATGCTTGGCGCTCTTGGTGAATGGATGCCCGTGATTTTCCTGCGAATCTGGTTCGTGGAAGACCCTCAACATGAGCTATCATTTGTCGGCTACGGCATTTTGGCAGTCGGGTCTGTCGTCCTCAACATTTTGAGTGCTGCATTTTATTTCACATTCATCTTCCCAAAAACTACCAAAGAGATCCATCGAAGGCTTCTGAAAGCTGTCCTCGGCGCCACACCCGAGTTCATCAACGATACAGACTCTGGATCACTGCTCAACAGATTCAGCCAAGACATATCCCTAGTTACAAAGAGACTATCTCTCCTTGTGAGCCAATTTGTCTTCTTGAGTTTCACAACGCTTGTGGAAATTGGGATGATTGCTGCCGGGTCCCCCTACGCGATACCAGTCATGTTGTTTATTTTGATGGTTTTATTCATCATCCAAGTATTTTACCTTCGAAGCTCGAGACAGTTGCGTCAGCTGGAACTGGAAGCTTCTTCTTCATTGTTTACACGATTCACAGAAACAACTGAAGGCATTCACCACATTCGCAGCTTTGGTTGGCAAAAAAGCTTCCGCCGTAAGCTTTACGCAGAGCTGGATCGATCACAAAAGCCAACTTACCTTCTATACTGCATCCAGCGATGGCTGACGCTAACGATGGATCTCACCTCGACTGTCGCTTGCCTTGCCCTCGTTAGTCTATCGCTTAAACTTCCCCATGCTACGTCAGATGCTGCAGTGGGGCTTGCCATGCTCAGTCTCATCGGCTTTAGTAGCACGGCTACAGGCTATATTCAAACCTGGACGGCGTTCGAAACGAGCTTTGGGGCCATTCGCCGCATTAAGTTATTTGTGCTCAGTACACCTCAAGAGAAGGATACGCTTTCCGGACCCCCACTACCAGAGAACTGGCCGATCAATGGACTAATCGACTTCAATGCGGTCTCTGCGACGTATAAGTAAGGGCAATTTTCGCAGCCACGCATCGTCTACCAAGACAACTACTGACTACCACCCAATAGGACCACTGATGGCGTTTCTCACAAGGCACTGAACAACGCCACTGTTACTATCCCGGCAGGGCAGAAAATTGGCTTAATGGGCCGGACTGGAAGGTCAGCAATGGTCTCTTTCGCGTACAGTTCCCATACAGCTACTGACTATCAATTACAGTGGCAAGTCAACAGTTCTGGCTACCATACTCCGCATGGTTGAACATACAGGAAGTATCAGCATTGACGGACGCAATACGCGGGATGTTCCGCGCGAACTTCTCCGTTCCCGCATCACCACCATAACCCAAGAGGGTTTGCGGCTCAAGGCCTCGCTTCGATTCAACATGTATCCGTTCGAGGGCCCCCGACCAAACGATGATGAGATAATCGGTGCGCTACGAAGAGTCGAACTTTGGGACCACGCGAGCCGCAACGGCGGTCTGGACGCTCAGTATTCAACTATACGATTCACTACGGCCCAGAAGCAGCTAATGTTCCTCGCACGTGGGATACTGCACCAATCAAAGACGGGGACTAAGATTGTGATGATCGACGAAGTAACAAGCAGCTTGGCGCTGGACATGGAGAGGAACATGCAGAGAATCATTGACCAGGCTTTCGCAGGCTGCACCATTCTTCTTGTGTCTCACCGCCGCGAGTCATTTTTAACAACGGATTTCGTTTTACGATTCCGGTCTGGGCAGCTCTATAGCATGATGCGCCGGCGAAATAGCACAGGAGGATGGGTGGAGGTTCAGGAATTCTAGAATGGGGGAAACCGGGGGGTGAAGGATATATCAGCTAATCAAGAGGTGTGTTGAGCCCTTACGAGTTTTTGTATGATAAGTTTTTATTCTCTAAAGCGTCTTGCATCTACAACACATCTGTTTACACCGCGCTTCATAGTCTTCGACACATATTCGTCTCCTTTACTTTCGTTTGGCGGCATTTCGACGGAACCGCGTTAGTCATCGCCATCGTCTCCTATTGGATACCTCTTCTTATATCCGGACCCAACTTAGCGGCGGATTGACGCCAACAAGGGCGCAATTGCCTCTATCGACGACTTTATCGTCCGGGCCTCGCATGTTGCGGTGCATAGCCACTAGAGGAGCACTTGAGCAATTGTAGAGTCAGCGGAGTCTAAAGAATATACTAAGCTCCAGGCGTAATCACAAATACTCAGCTTATGTTACACATGTTTGTACAAGGAAGCTACTGATGTGGACTGACGGCTGCTGTAGTCTTATTCCAGTGTTTCTTGTGTAGGGTAGCTCAGTGAACATGTGTGGCTATCCGCTCCACCGTTTGCTCCGTCGTTTGATGAAAAGGTGCAAATGATGCTGTTTCTCATATTGAATGTGGTAGCCAAGGCATTGTAGTCGTGGGTATCGCCGTCAGCACACAGTAGCCTGCCACACCACCAAAAACAAAACCTACGCGATGGCCGCCAATGCACACGTCTGATAGTTGACGTCCTGCTACCGGCTCATGTTTACGGTTGACCGCAGAACAACGTCACATATGCCTAAATATAAATCCAATAGGCTGTTTTGAGGACTAGCCTTTTTCTGGTGGTAAGCCTAGGTAGACATCTGCCTTGTGTCCACCACAATTTAGACTCATCCCTGGAGTCACCTGGATTTACTCGCCTTGAAACGTAGTATCCACAGCCTCGATGCAGCTTAAACGTCATCGCCTTGAGGTAACAATACCTCCGATGTTTTGAAATTCAGTACGGTCACTAAATCTTTCCATTACATAATTCTCATTTTTGTAAGAAAGCCATCTTGCACGTGGGTAGAAGCAGATCACAGCAAAGCAGCACCGTCACGTGATTCAACCTCTCTGGCTTTCCGCTGCCGGAATTTGCCAGAGTGGGGAGAATGCACAACGTCAGTTCCTCCCTCACCTTTGCTTAGGTACCAGTAGAGGTTCCCTGCATCCTCACCTCAGCAGAGCTCCCTTCTTCTTTGGCCTTTGCAACCAGTGCTTTGCTTCGTCTCGAAGCTTCTCATTCACTGCGCTGCATTCAATAGAGTCTCGCAGCCGTTTGCTCCGCCGCCCTTTCTATTTCGGTTGCCATACACAACATGATAGATTTGTGCGTCCTTGTTTCAGCTCCCGTTCTTGCGACAATCTCCTAGTGGTACGTCATCGTGTCCTTATGTCGGTTTCATGGTGCAGCTGTATAGAGCTTTGGAGATTCGCGCAGTTTCTCTGCGTTGCCTCTTAGAAATGCGTTCGCGGGCGAGTCGCGCTACGACAATGACAACGCACAACTAACGCCATTTCTCCAGTTCATTACACTTTAACCACGACAACCGTGCAACCATGTCCTTCTTCGGCTTCGATACCAGCGGGCACAACGCTGCTGCGCCGGGCTTTTCCCAAGGCCATGACCCATTTGCTGGACTCACCGGTGGCGACGGGGGTGGCGACGATGCCCTTGACTTCGAGGACACGTACGATGGTCTGGGTGACCAGCTCGACGATGCTGATGACGCTTTCAACGACGACACTTTTGGGGGCGGAGGTGGCCGCAGCGGTGGCGACGTAGCTGCAACTGCCAAAGTCGGCAAGGACTTTGACTTCTTCGGCCAGACTGCCAAGGTTGCCGACGCCATCGAGGAGGAGCATCTCCGGTTCAACCGCCAGAAACCTGCCACCCGATCCAACGCGCCCGCAACCCATCCTTCCCAGCCTGCTTCCGACTCTTATTATGCTCAGCAGCAGCAGCAATACCAGCAGCAGCAGCAATACCAGCAGCAGCAGCAATACCAGCAGCAACAGCAACACCAGCAGCAGCAGCAGCAATACCACCAACAACAGCAGTATCGTCAAGCACCTGCTCGCTCTGGCTACGAAAAGTATCGCGACGCAGAGCCCATCCCTGATCTCCATGTCGACCAGAGCATTTGGGGCATCGGCCCTCCCAAGGCTGCCCCTGTCCCCGAAGCACAATTAAAGGGCCGCAAGATTATGAGTCTGGAGGAGGTCGAGGCAGCTATGCGATCATCTGAGCCGAAAGCCACCTCTCCTGCCCAACAGACCGCCTCTGCACAAACCCAAGCCAATACCGACTACTACCCAGGACATCCGCAGATGGTCGCTCTACAGGCGCAGCAAAACCAGCAAAGCCCTGCTCAAGGACAGCCGGTTACCATTCTCCAGCGCCCTCAGTCTGGACAGGACCCCCCTCATCAGCGCCAGGTTCTCACCGAGGAGCAGTTCCTGCGCCAGCACGCCCAGCCGACACAGATTTTGCAGAATCCCAACAGGCTCTCCGGTGATGCTCAGCGCCCTGCTTTCGCTGGTCAGCAGCATGGAAGAACTTCAAGTGGTGCCGGCCCCATGCACCATTTGCACAACCACCCGCAGCTTTCGGGCATGTCTGAAGAGGAAAAGGCAGCATTTCTGGACCAAGAGACAAAACGTGCGAAGCGCAACCACAAGATCTGGCTTTTGTCAAAGGACAATGGTGTGATGACTCCCCAAGACAAAAACTTCATCACTCGGATTCAATTGCAGCAGCTTATTGCTGCTACCGGTAATCCCACAGAGCAGAATGGTGACGCCTCCATAGCCGAAGATTTTTACTACCAAGTCTACAGCCACATCCGTGCTGGACAGAGACAAAATCCTAGCCAACCTTTGAGCAACTTTGCGCAGACCTACCTTTTTCAGACTGGCAGCCGTCATGGACCGCGCCGCCACGGCCGTCCTGCAGAGAACCACATCCAGCGCATGGAGCAGCAGGTTCAGAGAGCTGTCGAGGCCGCCAAGAACAAGCCCAAGAACCCTCAGTTGGTGATCGCTGGCAGCTTGGGCAAGATCTCCTTCAGCAACGCCAAGACTCCCAAGCCACTTCTCAATATTCAGAGAAAAGAGACCGAGTCTCCTCGTCCTACCAGTAGCAGGGATACCGCGGCTGGCCCCGATCGCAGAGCCATATTGCGCAACGTTGAGCGTGTCTATGATACTCTCATGAAACTTGAAGACCATGTTAGAGTCATCCCGCCTCCCATGGCTGGTCCTGCCGACCCTGAGCTGGAAGGGAAGCATTGTGAATGGGCCACCGAGCTCGAGGCTCTCAATGGCCGACTTTGGAACGAGCTCAAGGTTCACGAACCCATTGGTGCTACTGTGCCCCACCCATTCATTGCTTTCCTGTCCTGTGCCAAGGGCAAGAAGGCTATTCCTCGCATTTTCCCACACCTTAGCTTCGAGCAGCGCACAACCATCTTGACCATGATTGTGTATCACCTTGACCAACTTGATGTGGTGCAGGGAGCCGCGGTTACTGACGATGACACCACCCTCAACTCGAGAATGCGTGAAAACATTGAACTGTTCCTCTCGACGGTCATGCCATCGCTCATGCAGTACTTCAACGACACCGGCCTGGACATTGTCGATGGTGTCCTCAATTTGATTGCTACTAAGCTGAATTTGGATCTGATTGCCAGAACTCGCATTGGCGTTTCCATGCTCACTCTGATTCTGAGCCGAACTGTTCTCCTCAAGCAGACTGGTGCTGGTAATCCAGAACAATGGGAGAAGTGGGACCAGACGTTCGATATTCTCTTCAGCCGACTTGAGCCTTCGCTCCCATACATGTTCCCCGGTAGCGTCAATGCCGGCGTCGACGTCTATGTGTGGCAATTCCTCGCTGCCATGGGTGTTAGTGCGAACCACGACCAGCAAACGCGCCTGGTCTTGGCTGTCAAGGACCGTGTTCTTGATACCGTCGCCCTGTCCAAGACTTTGCCACCAGCCATGGCCACTGACCGCCTGGCCAGCGTCAATCTGTTCATGAGAGCTATCGGTCTTGATGTGGAACTCCTACAGTAAAAAACTATCATTTTCCGATCTTCTTTCACGTGTGCACGTTTTACAAAACGCTTGGGCGCTCAGCGAACATCCATTGAAATGCTTGGCGCCAACCGGAAAAGGTTCAGCCCGAGGTCGACTAAAAGACCCGTCTCGATTACACCCACATCTCGTTGTCTTTCATCATTCTTACGAACCCTACGGCCGTCACGACGACACTCTGCCTCTTTGAAAATGCAGATAATGGTGCGATGTTTGGGCTGGTAAAGGGTAATAGGATATGCTATGTGTTGGTTATATCATTTATGCGACTGCTTCTTTTTCGCCATTGTTCTTTGTCACGTATTCTTTTTGCGAATTTCATATGGAAGACCTGAATCAACGGCATCCTTGTTTCTCTTTTTCTTTTTGACGGAGAGTGTATCATATGCGCTGCAATGGAGGAAGACGAAGACAAAACGAAACAGGGAGTCGATGCAAGTTTCGGACGGGAGTGCTTTGGTTAATGGGACAGCTGCGCATTCGGCAGTCCAATACCTTTTGCATCGTCTATCGTGACGATATCTTTCATCTACAAGTACTTTTTTGCTTTGCATTATTCATCTATTTAAAAAAACGTTTAAAATCAGGAATAGAAACCAATAAAAAAGTTGAAGCAAAACATCATCCTGAGTTGTGGTGAGATTGAAATGTATTTTACTTATTCCCATGCAATGGCCTCGCTATTGTCACTCTTTCAAAGACATTATATACAAAGACTCTGCGCCAAGCACCATCTACTTTGTTCTACTTGTCCGCCTAGCTGTGCCGAGTCCGCCGCCACCTCTGGGAGCTCTCTTTGGTCTTCTCGTCTCCTCGTCTGCCCTGTCCGCCGCCGCCTTTGCGGCCGTCTGCGCCTCGGCCGCCAGCTTGTCCTTGGCGTCCTGCTTGGCCTTGTCCTCCGCCGCCCTGTCCCTTGCCGCTGCAGGCGCCGCCGCCGCCACGGGAGCAGGCTTCTTGATGCCGCTGACGGCCTCTAGCAGCTGGTTGCTCTCCCACTTTGAGCCAAACGTCGACACGGCACCCTCGAGTGACGGCGGCCCGGCGCTGCTCTCCTCGGCCGCCGCCGCCGCCGCCGCCTTCTTCTTGTCGTGCTTGTCGCTGTGAGGCTGGTGCTTGGCGTTGAGGAACAGGCTCTCGTTGTAGACCTCCCACGCGGCCTCCTCGTTCTCGTCGGTGTAGCGCATCTTGCGCCACGCCTCGCCCTGCACGAACCGCAGGCGGTCGGCAATGGTCTCGGTGGTGACGGTCT